>SNQJ01S0091921.1:29043-61655 GCA_010110895.2 Picea sitchensis | reverse complement strand
ACCTGCACCTCCGCAGGATCATGAACCCACCATTTCATCCACCATCAGTTTGCCCATCTGCGAACCTATCTTCATTTCACCTACCTCATACAGAAACTCGCCAATGGGGCCCCCACCCTCCATCAGTTTTCCCAGAACTTTCCGCCCTCCCTGGGGCACTCATTTCACACTGGGGCACCCGTTTCTGTATTCATACATTTTTCCCCAGTTTATTCATTATTTATTGTACAAACGCATTTATTTTTGGTTCTTTTCTTTTGTCATCACTATTGGCGACATACTTTCCTTTTGGCCACACGCAACCCATGTCACCCTTGGTTGGAGCATTACTTCTCATTTACCCCCGCCGGCATTGCCTATATCTTTAGAGTACTACCCAGGTCACTTACCTTTATCCTCTGAATTTGTTCACCCTGTCCCGTCTCTGGCACAACTTATCCCCGATCTTGTCATCCCTCTGACACTTGATCTTGTTACACGGTTGCGGCCACGCCTTACATCATGCACCCTCCAACCAAGGGAAGTCTAGAGTCTTCCCACTTCTTGACTTCGTCCATGTACCTTTGCCACTTCCTCACCACAGTAGATTCCGCGAAGCCCTTTACTTCTAGGAGTCGCGTCCCCCTTTTTGTCGACATCAGCACAATTTTCCATAAGGGCGATAGTATCTTGATTCTCATTTTCCATTCAATGAGAGATCTTGGATGGCACAGGGGGAAACACCATTGCTCCCTGATGTCGTTTACCCCCATAACATTCAACGCCAACACTTTCTCATGTTACAGTGGGTCTTACTTTGCGACTATTGCAGTTATTATTATCAGTTTCCGAAGACCTCTGAACTTGACAGGGCCATCACTACCCGCATCATCGTCGCTGCTTACTACTATGATCATTGCCTATTGTTCAGAGTATGTTCCTTTGTAGAATTGTCTTCTTCCATTATCATTACCGCCCTCGTGGGTGCTGCAGTTGTCTACATCAACATTTCCGTCACCTTCTTTCAGAGTTACATCATACGAGCATGGGGCATGCCTGCCTCGTTTGTACACAGTTGTATATTGCTACACACCTTGTAGAAGGTCGGGTTCTACAGGTTCCTTTCTTCTCCAACGAATTTCTCTACACGGTCCCACTCTTGCTCTCCCTTACAACACCATTCTCAGTAAAAGAAACATTGATGGATTTCGGCTATACGTATGCTCCTAACCTCATCCATCAGGGGGCATCTGTTATCACTGAAATTTTGTCTACACATGGCGACAAGAACTCCGCATCGTCAAAACAAGACTGAAGTCATTCATGGCGCATGATTAATTCCATAGCATTGCAAAAGGGTCAAAAACTATACCAAGTGACCAAAAATTGAAGGGCGCTTTACAAAATTTGGGTGTGCACGCACATGCGTGGAACAACAACGTACAATGCATGCATACGCGCATAATACACGACTGTTGGGCGAAAAACTCGCGCGCCTGCTAAACGACGCATTTATTGAAATTGGTCGGCCTCCCAACCACTAATGGATCAGCTCCCAAGTCTATTTGACACCAAATCCGAGCTCAATACTCATGGTGGGCTGGTCAAAGACCTAATTGAGCCCTAAAGAGCCCCTTTTCACACTCCAAAGAGGTTACATAATCACTCAATGCTAGGCTATAAAAAGCCATGAATAACCACCATTTTCTCAAGGAATTCCATGTATTGTTATGCTGCTAAGATTGCTAAGGACTCATTCTTTGGCAATAAACACAATAAGCTACATTTCATAGAGCTATTCACCCCTCTCTTGAGTGGATAAGCTAGGAGTTCTTTCACCCACATTTTCATCTTTTCATTGTAAGGAGAGCAAGCTTGTGAGGGCCTCAAGAGCCTTCCATTAGAGAAAGAAGGGACCCAAGTCCCCTTTCTTCATTGTGCCTTTGGATTTCATCAATAGATCAGCTTATACATTGGTGATATTGGTCCATTCGTATTTATTTTTCATTTTTTCCATATGCTCTTAGTTTTAGTTTGTTTTAATTTATTTCTTGTTTATAACTTTGTTGTCTTCTTTCTAACCTTTTACTCTACAGCTGTCATGCCTAGCAGAGCCCAACTGGGCATGTAAGCACCCTTTATTTGCTCACCGAGTGACGAATTGGGTGCAAACAATGAGTTTCTTCATTTTCTTCTTCATCGGTATATGGTTCAATTTCCCATGGTTCATTATCTTCTTGCTGAGATTCTACATCATCATCTTCTTGTTGAGATTTCACATCATCATTTTCTTGTTGATATTTTTTATTAATGTTTTGGGATATGCTCTTTTTTTGGTAATATATATTTACATTGGCACTTTCCACTACCTTTAGTAGTCTAAGATTATAACATCTATATGGCTTATTATTATATGAGTGCCCTAAGAATATTCCTTCATCATATCTTGGATCAAAATTTCCTATCCTCATCATTCTTAATTTAACATTTACTTCCAAAAGTTTTGAAGTGTTTTACAGATGTTGGCCTCCCAAACCATAGTTCATAAGGGGTTTTATCATGGTTGGGTCTCAACTGAGCTCTATTAAGTATATGGAATGTTGTGTAGACTACATCTCTCCATAATTTTTCTGGAAGCTTGGCTTCATTTAACATGGTTCTTGCAGCTTCTTGAATTGTTATGTTTTTCCTTTCTACCACTCTATTCTATTGAGGAGTCCTAGGAAATGAAAACTATCTTTTGATTCCATGATTTTCAAAAAATTGAATAAATTCTTTAGATGTGAATTCTCCTCCATTTTCTGATCTCAAACATATAATTTTGTGATATGTTTCATTTTCTACAAGGGATTTGAATGTTTTAAATTTTTCAAAGGCTTCTGATTTTTCTTTTAAAAAATATACCCAGGTCAATCTTATGTAATAATCAACAATCAACATAAAATATTATTCACCATAAGTAATTTTAGTTTTGGTAGGTCCACATAGATACGTTTGAATAAGTTCTAATGGTTTTGTTGTGGAATGCTCTTTTTTTTTAACCTAGCTCTTGTTTGCTTTCCTATTTGACAATGTTTACAAATAGAATCTTAAGGTTTAATCACTTTTGGAAGGTCCCTAACTGCCTCTTTCTCATTGGATTTGATCAAGTTGTCAAAGCTTAAATTTCCCAACCTTCTATGCCATAGCTAACTTCCATCAACTTGTATTAAACAACATTTTTCTTCTTCATCTCTATTAAGGATGTACACATTGCTAGATGTTCGTGGTGCAACTACCACTAACTTTCTAGTTTCCTTTTTTCTGATCTCACATTTGTGAGAATCAAAAGTAAGTATGTGACCTTGATCACATGTTTGACTTACACTTAGGAGATTAGGTTTGAGATTTTCTACCAGAAGTACATCTTCTTCTTTGGTTTTATTATTTCCTAAACTGACGATGCCTTTTCCCATTATTTTGGCTGACATGTTGTCTCCAAAAGTTACTTTTCCTTTTCCTTTCTTGTTCAACTTGAGAAATTTTCTTTGATCTCCAGTCATGTGTTTGGAACATCCACTGTCTATATACCAATGACATCCTTTATTTCTCGCATATAAGGCTACATTACACTCTGTTTTCTTTTTCTTCCATACTTTTTTATTATTGGAAATAGTTGTCTTTTTATCATATTTTGGAAATCTACAGTCACTAGTTTTATGACCATACTTGTTGCATTTTTGGCATTCATTATTCAAGTTTTGTAAAGGAGAAAATGAGTTATTGTTCTCTTTTCTGTATTGTACTTATTGATCTTATATCTTTCAAAATTTCTATGATTGTATTGTCCATAAGCTTTGCAGTGTACTGCCTTATGTCCAAAATTATTGCAAGAGTAACAATATCCCATAAATAGATAGTTAGGGGGATTCCTATGGTGATTTTATTTTTATTGTCATCTTTTACTCTAGTAGGAAGTGTTGATTTTTGTTTATGTGTAAAAATTTTCAATGGTATCTTCTTTGCCTTATTATCTTTTCTTCCTAAAGGGATTTTTAGAGCATCTGTGTAACTGATTGGCCTTTTGGCTGATGCTTGTGATGTAGAGGTTGAGTCTTGGGTGTATCCCAAACTAGTATTGTTGTTTGGTGACCTCTGGCTATTCATAATTTCATCCAATATTTTTGAACTATTTTCAATTTTTGATCTCTTCTTTTCTCTTTCAAATTCACCTTTTAGCAATTCAATCTCAACTCCTAGCTTCTCACATACTTGTTCTCTATTATTGAGTTGTTTTGAAATGGCCTCTTCAATTCTTTTAGCTTCCTGAAGCTGGGACTTCAAATCACTGATGATCTTCTCTAACTATTTGATGGTTTTGGAAACTTCCTTCTCTCTTGATTTATTAGCTTCTTCAATCCTTAGAAGCTCTTCCCTTAGTAACCTATTTTGTTTTTTAGTTTTTCTTAGTTCTTCAATTACCCAAAGGAATTCTTCGAAGTTCACTTGATTTTTCTTAGTTGATTTATTAGCTTCTTCGAAGTTCACTTGTTCTTCATCTTCCAAATGTTTATCTTCTTGAGTTTTTTTTTTTAATTCCCATAAATAGAAGATATGGTGTATCTTCTTCATTTTCTTCTGATGAACTACTTTCTTCTTGGATAAAGAACATTTTATTTTTCTTGTAGAACTTATTTTTATTATTAGTTTTGATTTTCTTCTAATTTTTTAACGTTCTTTCATCATCACTTCCCTCCTTCTTAGGATAGGGAAATTTATTGGCAAAGTGTCCAATTTTTCCATAGTTAAAACATATTAGAGAAATCTTTCCCTTGTATTTCCTAGTCCCTTTCTTGAGTTTCTTTATGAAGATGGAAGTTTCCTCATCAGATATATCTAATAACTTATCATCGATATCTTGTTGCCACCTCATATTGGTTTTAGATTCTTTAAAGGATGTTTCTCTTTTTGATCATTTTTCATTCCTTGTTCTCATCTCATATGCTGCGAAAATTCCATGAAGCTGATCTACTGTGAGTTTGTCGAGTTCTAGCCAATCTTCAATTGTAGAAATATTGGAATCATATTTGATAGGTAATGACCTTGGTATTTTTTTCACAATAGGTTTATCTGTAAGTTCTTCTCCTATTTCTCAGATTGAAATAACTACTTCATCTACCCTATGAAAGTATTCAACACTATTCTCTTCTTCCTTCGTCCTCAAATTTTCAAACTGAGTTCTATATGTTTGTAGTTTGGCTTCCTTAACTTTTCTATATCCTTCATATACAACCTCCAATTTGTCCCATATTTCTTTAGCTGACTTACAATGCATAACCTTTACACATATAAAATTTGTCAACCCTCCTAGAATTGCATTTACTTCTCTTGAGTTGTCATTATATATTTTCTTTGATGCAACATCTGTGGGTGGTGTGGTTGGTTCAGTGTAACCGTCTACAAAAGATTTCCAAATATCAAATCCAATAACCAACAGGTAGCTTTTCATTCATATTTTCCAGAGAGCATAACCACCTCCGTTAAACAACGACGCTTTGTTGGAAGACATTCCCTCTTTCTGATCCATTTTCATAATCTACCTTCCAGTTATTAGACTGTGTTGAAGGTACCCACTTTGATACCAATTGTTGAAATACTGAGAGCGGGTTCGAGTGAATCAATATTACCCATTTTCAATAATTAGTAGCTAATTTTATATTTTATTTATTATCACAATAAATCAACAACAGACTTGTATGTAAAATCAATTATATAAATATAATTAACAAGAATTACAACGTTTTATAAAGAATAGTGAAGGACACCAATCCTTTTTAGAGCACGAACTCTAGGAGACAAAAAATCCCCTTCTTCAGGGCACCAACCCTAGGAAGCACCAACTCCCTTGTCTTTAGGGCACCAAACCTAGGAAGCACCAACTCCCTTAACTTTAGGCCACCAACCCAAGAAAGCACCAACTCCCTTAACTTTAGGCCACCAACCCATGGAAGCACCAACTCCCTTAACTTTACTTAGCAAAGAATATGAATTCTTTCGTGCTCCTCCCTTCCACCCTCACTTCATAAGAATCATTAGTTCTTCTTCTTGGACTCCAGAGACACTTTCTTCTCATGATTATTTTTTGTTTATATAATCTTTCAACTGGTGTGAGCTATGAAGCATTGTGTCCCCTTGTTTGGACCATCGCACCTCTTCATTTTAAATTAATAATAATATCTATTATTATTCAAACACTGACGTGAAGGATTTTAATTTAATGAGAGTGATTTTCATAAATTGATCACAGATATGGATTGATTTCTTTTAACTCGATCCCATGCCTATTTATTTCATTCTCAATTTTCGTTGATCAAATCTAAGCTTTCTGATTAGAATTTTAATATATTGCAAGTGTTGGTTTACTTAAGATAAATCAAGACACAATTTAGATCCTATCTGGTTCAACGTTCCTTCTTGACTGGGAAAAAATTCTTTCTCTGTGTGTAAAATTTCACATAGAAAATTATTTGGGACCTCTATTCCATACAACCACAAGTGGTGACCAGGTGCTAAGTCAAACGAGTGCTTTATCACTTTTCAATATCAATGGTCATGCTTTAATTGCACGATGATATGGATAGTTCTCATTTACTCTGGGACTTCATCATTTCAGGACTCTGTCCTTTGCAATCTTCCTGATCCAGGTGGATATTGGTGGCCACCCACCTATTCCAACTGGCTCCTCATGTTCATTTTTGTTCAACACATTCTTTTGTACTACTTTATAATTATGAGTTATACACTTTTGGGGCTTTTTGAATCCCAACACATTCTCCAGGTGGATACGGGTGGCCTCTCACCTAATCCAATTGGCTTATTTTTTATGTTTTCATGTCAACACATCTTGTTGTACTTCCAGGGCCATTTTGGGGCCCTAAACGTTGTTTTTTTGGATCACCATAATCAAACTGTAGTCAGAGTCAGAGTTTGATGACGAAATGTGTATTTATCTGAAATACCTTTCCAACGGACTATCATGCACCTAAAACGGAGGTCATATACAAAAGTTACAACCCTTGGAAGTTGAGGTACCAAATTACACCAACTTACCCATAGGGCCCACATGAATTTTGGTGTTTCACCTTCTAGGATTAGGTTTTTGGATGTCTAGGGTTTTGGAATTCATGAGTAATATCAAAAAGGCCTCTGAAGCCTCATTTCAATCCATTCTTCTCAGATGGATGCACGTAGCATCCACATCTCTTCTCAGAGATAGCTACCACCATTTGAGCAAGTGTTTTAGTTCTGCAGTTTTACAATTTCAACCTATTTCTTTATTTAATAGAAGATATTGTTCACTGGATATTTGTGTTATTCTTCATATCTCTGTGTTATTGTATTCAGTCTATTAATCAGTTTATTCCGCTCCTAAATATGGATCAGTGGTGTCAGAGCTTGGTGTCCAATAGAGACCAGAGACTTGACCAAAAGGTGTTGAGGAACTTATTGTCTCGGTCAGAGATGATGGTCTATGGTATCCCAAAGTGGACCCACACTTATTCGAAGAAGAGCTTAGCAGTGTCTGTTGTTGTGAAATTATTCTTACAGGTGGTGAGGATGGCCATCTTTGAAAACCAATCAACGACCACAAACACATAATCATTTCCTTGCTTGGTGGACGAAAAGCCAAACATGTAATCCATTGAGATGGATTCCCAAGGCTTCTCGGGAATAGGAAGAGGGGTGTATAAGACTTGCTTCTTGATGGTTGGATTGGAAATGGCATAGGAAGTGAAATATCTGATATACTTGCTGACGTCCTGTTGAAGTTTTGGCCAATAAAAATGTTTTTGAAGAATGACCACAGTTTTATCCACGCCAAAATGTCCTGCCACCCAACTGTAGTGGGCTTACCAAATCAACTTTGCAAGCTTTCTTGTAGGAGCAAAGAGATGGCCCAGATGGCATAATATTTTGTTCTGAATGTGAAAATCAGTGACAAGTGTGTCTGTACCCAATAGTTGATATGTGGCAGTGAAGTCTGGATATTGCTAATAAAGTTGGGGCCACTCATATGCTTCATGTCCATATGAATGGAGCACAATGGTGAATGCATCCACAGGAGGCCGACTGAGGTAGTTAACGACATGGTTGGAGATACATGTCTTATAATTTATGTTGATATGGAATTGCTGCAGGTAGGTGGACCACTTCTCATGGGGGTCGTTCTGTAATTTTCCTTGTGTTTTTATGAACTATAGAGGCTTGTGATCAGTGTGTATGATCATCTCCTTCCCCAGAATGTAATGTTTCCATTGACAACATGATTGTACAATGGAATACATATCCTTGTCATAGGTGGAGTATTTCCAGATAGTATCAGAGAGTGTCTCACTATGGTATGCCACCAGATTCCCATGCTGAGTGAGAACTACGCCCACAACATATTTAGATGCATCAGTATCAATCTTGAATGGTTGTTTCATATCGGGCAAGGAGAGGACTGGAGCTGAGTACAAGCGATGCTTTAGATCATCAAATGATTGTTCTTTCTCCTCCCCCCACATGAAATTGGTTGTACCACCTCCCTTGGTCACCTAGCTGAGGGCCCATGCAATATGGAAGAATCCCAACACGAACCGTCGATAGAAGTTGGTTAGTCCCAAAAAGATCTGAAGCTCGGTCAATGTGGTCAGGGATGGCCAGTCACGGATGACTTGGATCTTAGCTAGATCAAAATGTACCCCATGCTCATCAACAATGTAGCCCAAGTATTGGACCCTGTTCATTCCAAAAGAGATTTTTTCCAAGTTGGCATAAAGCTTGTGCTGTCGTAGAGTGCTCAAAACCTATTGAATATGCCGCATGTGCTACTCCCACGTTTTGCTAAATATAAGGATGTCATCCAAATACACTAACAAAAAGGAGTTGGTGAAGGATCTCAATACATCATCCATCAACCTCATGAAAGTGGCTGGTGCATTTGTTAAGCCAAAGGGCATGACTAGCCATTCATAGAGACCTTCTTTAGAATTGAAGGTTGTCTTCCATACATTAGTTGGATCGATGGGAACTTGGTGGTAGCTAGACTTCAGGTCAATATTTTTGAAGAACCTTTCCCCCTTGAGTTGGTCAAGAAGGTCATCAATCCAGGGAATGGGGTATTAGTTCCTGACTGTGATTTTGTTTGAGGCTCTGTAATCAATGCAGAGTCACCAAGTCTCGTCCTTCTTCTGCACTAGTACAATTAGGCTTCCACAAGGGGAGGATCTAGGTATGATGTGCCCCTTTTGAATAAGCTCTCGGATCTGACGCCTGATTTCATCATTCTCCAACAAATAGTGTTGATAGACTGGTCCATTAGGTAGAGGTGCATCGAGGGTCAAATCAATTGGATGCTTGACTTGGTAGTGTGTCGTTACCCCTGTAGGTGATGAGAAGATGTCTATGTATTCTTCCATGATCCTGTCCACTTTATTCTACTAGAAAGAGAGGTGTTGTGTAGAGGCCATGGATGTGGTGGTGACCTTCTGCTTACTGTGAGCACGTATCACAAAGAACACAAAGATCTCTTCCTTGGCGAAGCCAGATGATGGTGTAGGGCTGCAGGTGTGGTGTCGTGGTAAGGTCTAGCCACTTGATGACCTATGCTGAAATCAAGTTCTTTTGACTACCCCTATTGACAATGAAATGAAGAAGAGCCCCCTTGACCCATATCTACGAGTGAAAGTGGCATTCCCCTTCCTCTGGTTCTTCTAGTTGGCTTGGCAGGACTTTGGTGGTAGTGACAGTGGCACTGGGTTCAACATCGATAATCGCTTCCCACCTTCAATATTTGACTCGGAATCAGAATCATCTTCTGACTCGGAATCAGAATCATCCTCTGACTCGGAAGACTTCAGCTTGGCCACAAGGGATTGCTTGGAGCGACATTCTTCGGTGTTGTGCCAAGGACTTTTATGGTACTCACACCATTTTCCTATGTCCTTCTTCATCTTCTCATTTCCCTTCTTGTGTTGTGACTTGGATTGGTTGTCCTGAGGGTGGCCATATCGACTTGGTCCCTTGTTGTGTGGGTTGGGGCTGCCTTTGCCCTACTTCGACTATAAGGGGTTTGCAGATCCAAACTCTCATATTTTCTGCTTGAATTTTTGCTCGATCTTGATAGCGTATCTATAAGTCGTGCCCAATGAGGCGATGTCCAGGAAATCCATTTCGATTTGAATGTATCTATGAAAACATCCATGGTATTTGAGCACCAAATGGCTCTCAGAGTCTTTGATACACAATTTTGTGCGTAGAGTATGGAAAATATTGGTGAAATCTAGTACTATCTAGTCCCTTTCTTGACGTAGGGTGGTCCATCTAGTGTACTGGTCCTCGTAGCTTCCAACAAGGTAGTATTGTTCTTTAATGGTGTCTCAAAAGAAATCCCATGTAGGGGCCACCAAAAACATTGTAGATTCCACCACATCCCTTTGCTTAGAGTAAGTATCCCACTAGTCTTTAACATAGGGAACGACCTTGAGGAGTGCAAAAGTGATTTTTTCCCTATCAGAAAAATTGTGGACCGAAAAATATCCTTTGAGTAGATTCAACCATTTATCTACAACATCCACATCTATTAGTCCTTCAAATAATGGAATATCAAAATTTACCTACACCTTGAAGGGGGTTGCATGGCCGCTTGATGAAGATGATTCTCCTGTGGGCAGCTGTCGAAGGATCTGTGCGAAGTTGTCCATCATTTCATTCCTTTTTCACGTGAGGGCTTCCTAGAGCAACATTTTAATAGGATCTCCTGCTCCATCATCTTTATTTTCATCCCCCATGGATTTTTATCTGGCTCGGCACGATCGATCTTGTAATGGCTCAATTGGTTCGAGTATCAACTTCTTGTACCTAGATCTTGTCGGGGACATGAATGAAGAAAAATAAATGAAGAGTAGACTAATATTCCTAGCCAAATCTAGAAAAATTTTCCTCACCTGATGGGGGAACTCAACGCAATGGAGACCATTGCTTCCTAAGGGGGGAGGATTGATCCAAGTGGATATTGGTGGCCACCTACCTATTCCAACTGACTTCTCATGTCCATTTTTGTTCAGTACGCTCTTCTGTACTGCTTTATATTTGTGAGTTCTACACTTCTAGGGATGTTTGAAGCCCCACACATTCTCCAGGTGGATATACGTGGACTCTCGCCTAATCCAACTAGCTTATTTTCTATGTTTTCATGTCAACACATCTTGTTGTACTTCCAGGACCGTTTTTGGTCCCTAAATGTTTCTTTTTTGTCTCGCCACAATCAAACTATAGTTGGAGTCAATTTTCTATGGTAGAATGTGTATCTCTATGAAATACCTTTCCAACGGGCTATCACACACCTAAAATAGAGGTCGTATGCAAAAGTTACGACCCTTGGAAGTTGAGGTACCAAATTACACCAACCTACCCATAGGGCCCACATGATTTTTTGCATTTCACCATCTAGGGTTAGGTTTTTGGATGTCTAGGGTTTTGGAATTCATGAATAATATCAAAAAGGCCTCTGGAGCCTCATTGTAATCCATTCTTCTCAGACAGATGCACGTAGCAGCCACATCTCTTCTCAGAGATAACTACCACCATTCAAGCAAGTGTTTTAGTTCTGTAGTTTTACAGTTTCAACCTATTTCTTTATTTAATATAAGATATTGTTCACTGGATATTTGTGTTATTCTTCATATCTCTGTGTTATTGTATTCAGTCTGTTAATCAGTTCTTTTCGCTCCTAAATCTAGATCACTTCCAACTCTCCTGGAGAAAATTCCATCAGAGTGTGTATTAGCACTCCCTTCTTGATAACCTCCACATGTCTAGGAGCTAGGTCCGTGGGCTTAACGATTCCAAGAGTTGTTCTGTTAGCACTTTATTTTTATCTTCTTTACCTTATCACGCAACCGGTGTTGGAACCAAGTCCTTCAATAATCCATCCTTCGCGATTTTTGACCTTTGTAATATTCCAACTCCCCAGAGTAAATTCTGCCGAAGTACATATTATCTATTCACTCTTAGATTAGACGGGTCTATCTTAATCTATGGTTGAGTGGATGGTCCATGCAACCTCAACAAGATGTTTTGTTAATGGCCTTCTCATTGTGTGCTTTTAGGATCTCGTTCGTGAATCTTCCTTCTCGATGGACGATCAGATCTTGCTTTGGAGCTTCAGTAGTCTGGGACTCTGGGTTACTAGAACTCTGAGATAGTTCAATCCCTCTAGAGTGTTTACCTACCTAATAAGTCATAAATTTGTGGTGATTGCTTGATGTCAGTTGTTTAGTACACCTTACGCCATCCTTCCACTACACTTGATCTAACGGTTGAGAATTCTCACGGAGTATATCAACGGTTAACATTACTTCGTGATTTGTTCTTACTCTATCTTTTCACTACACTTGATCTAACGGTCATGATTCATCCCGGAGGATCTTAGATCAAAAACCAACATTAGTTCACGGCTTCGCCCTTTGGCGCTTCGGGTAGTTTCTTGTAGGAGGAACTGGATATCCCAGAAGGGAATACTCCCGGAATGACTTGGCTTGCTGACGTCACTGTTGACATGGCACTGGATGAGTGGTTGCAATGTGTCACCCTGATTTGTGAATTTCGTAAACCTAAATTTCCAACTAGACCTTGACACTTGTCACCATATGAATGCACCATGTGTCCTTGCTGACCTAGTCTTGTTGATGTGGGATATGATGACGTGGGCTCTTACTGTGTGTGCCACTTGTATTACTTCGTGACTTCGAAACTGTTGGGCCCGAGATATGATCATTTTCATGACATTATTATACACTTTTTTCCATATGTACATATGCTTTTTTCATCTTTCAAAGGAGCTTTTTGAAGAATTTTATGATAAAATGGTATAATCCGCATGAGGTATGTATAATTCATGTTTTGTGATTCAATCAAGTTTAATTTATCATATTTTATGGTTTCCAATAGTTAATTCATGTTTTTTTCTATTACAAGGCAAAACGCACCATGTTTATTGATCCGACACTTGATCTGGCACTTGATCCAGCACTCGTTCCGGTACTTGATCCGACACTTGTTCCAACACCCAATATTGCAAAAAAAACACAAGGTGAGTTGGCGGTTATGGTATTGGCGGCCAGCGATGGACAAATCAGGCACATGGGTTTTGTTGTTCATCGCCCCCTCTAGCTTCTAAGCTCAAGACAACTCGATTTCAGTTGTCCAAAGAGGGCGATTATTGGTTTCCTCTGTTTTGTTAGTTATGGACGCATTTATTGTAAATTGCCGAATTTAGAGGTGGTTCGACCCTCCTGTGGTAGACCACCTGGGTTGTAAACCTATAAATACTACCAGGATGATCATTATATTGGAGAAGCAAGTAGAATAGCCATCAGATTGGAGATAAACTCGTTGTACTCTGTTTTTCATCTTTCACATTGCCAGAATAGTGCCAAAACTGTGTTTTTGACTTTCATGGTGAATTCGGCCTGTAGAAGTTCGTGGTGTGCTTGTAGAGGGTAGCCATGACTTGTTGGGTGGCCCACCAACAGTCTGGTGATGATCAATGTGTTGTTTATACATTTCATAATTTAAATTGTCTTTTATTTCTTGTACATGCATGTTTTATGTTTTACTTAGCTAGTTGTGATTTAATTGTTTTATTGTTTTTTTGCAGGTTAGTATGATGGATTATGTTAGCATGAATTAGTTTTGTAGGCTAGAAATAGACTTTCAAGTCTCTTCACTAACCCCATATGCATCTAGATATCAGATTACACTTTTATTTATGATCTTACAATCAAGTTTAAAACAGAGTTGTTTTTAGAATAATACAGAGTTCTATGTGGGTTTCATTTGACAAGGATCTTTGATGGATGGATAGATTTAATTCTAGTTCTTAATCATAGTTTTCTTATCTTAGTTTTAGATAGGATTCATTTGTTTAGTTGTTGGTTAATTGTCAATTTACTTTTTAATAAGCATAGTTTAATTTCTGTTTTTAATCCATTTTCTTATCATAGCTTGAATGATTAAAATAGACATAGTATAGTTTTATTTCATGTAATTTCCTTTCATAGATTAAAATGCAATTAAATTCCTTAGTTAGATAATGATGATCTCATTATGATGTTAATGGTTTGTACATAAATATGCAGGGTATTTAACATTACTTTTATCATGGCTAAGTTTTCATTGGACCGTTTACTTCACACCTCTCATTTTTCCATTGAAATTAGTATTGAGCTTATACCATTAGAACTGTCCTTTGTTGTCAAGTGTCATCGAGATATCATCCATCACCACCGAAGGCATTCACACAACCACAAGCATTACATTTGAGTGTTTCGTAGATTAAAGATAGTTTCTTTCTTTCATAGATTAGATAGTTTCATGTTTTCATAAGTTTAGTTGTTAATCTTTCTTGCTTTCAATAGAATAGATTTTCTTTCATGCATTGCATTGAGAATTTAAATTCCTTTCACGCAAGAGAAATAGTTTTGCATTAGGCATTTAGTTCACTTGCCTCTTAGGCTAGGTAGTTGTTCAAAGAGAAGTCTTTGGTTACTTGTCCGTTTTCTTTAGTAGGTTAGTTAGGTGCTTTTGCTTGCTTGTCTATTTTCTTTAATAGGTTAGATAGGTGTTTTTGCTTACTTGCTTATCTATTTTCTTTCATAGGATAGTTGCTCATTGAATGTAGGTTAGCAAGTTAAAGAAGATTTATTTTGTCATTTTCTTATTATTCTTAGTAGTTTGTTTTTGCTTATTGTTTGCCTTACATAGAGTTTTTACTTCCTTTCTTAGGAGCTATCCATCATTCCTTGGCCCAAAAGTGCTCAGGTTACCTAGTTTTCATTTTTCCTAGTAGGGTTTGCTCATTAGATAGGTTTGCTTGAGTAGATTAGCCTTAGATAGCTACTTTCATTAGTTAGATTATACTCCTACCAACCTTTTACCTTTCGCATATATTTTGCTACAACTCTAAGTTTACTTACCCCGGGTTGACAATTTAATTGAGGGTAGTTTAGTGTCTTTTTTAGTACATATAAATCACCTAACATTTTGGCGTTGTTGCCAAGGAGTTGTCTTAAG
Source organism: Picea sitchensis (assembly GCA_010110895.2). NCBI lineage: Eukaryota > Viridiplantae > Streptophyta > Pinopsida > Pinales > Pinaceae > Picea > Picea sitchensis. The sequence continues at coordinate 46,580 of SNQJ01S0091921.1, read as the reverse complement.
GTAAGAAGCAATTAGGAAATAGATCATTCCTATACCTTAGCATTAGATTGGTGGCGAGGGAACTTTAAGACAAGAGGTAAGAACCTGCGCATCTGCTATTGCAAGCTCCCCAAAACCCAATGGTAGTTTTTCCTTTTTGTTTTTCTTTTCTTTCATGAATAGGCCTAGAGACCCACAAGGTAGATACATTAAATCAAAATCAGATGTTTCAGCCAAGGTTGCTTCCGATCTCTTTGGGGGAAGGAACATTCCACTTATAAAATCCACATACCGATACTGAAAAATACGAGCTAGATCAACCCAAAGAGATAAAATAGTCTCTGAGAAGACTAACATAGGGAGCACTATAGAACAAGCAATTGAAGCATCAATCATACTAGGATAGGAGGCAAGAACACTCGAGTCTCTCACAAAACCAAACAATACAACCTTTTCTTTTACACCACCACCAGGAAATCCTAACTTTGAGTACATTATAGACCCTGAACAGGTGAATCTTTTTTTTGGTAGTTCAACCAATGTAATTATCTCTCAAATTGACACAAAAACTTTGGCACCGATAATTTCAACCGGCTTGAGTAGAGTCCCAGACATCCAATCAGTAGGAAGACCTTGTCATCAAAGGGAAACCTTATTCTCTTCAAAGACAAGACCACTTAGGTACTCTCTTTTTGGAAACCAAGCCAATATGGGCGATCAGGAGGACCATAACAATGTAAGATACATGGAGGAAGAAGAATCTGGAAACCAAACTGAAACTACCTTTGGGTTTCTGATTTTAGACACCACTCCAAATGTCAACATGAAGAATATTCCTCTCTCAACACTGCCTACCTTTTATGGTAAAAACAGTGAAGATCCAGACACCTTCCTATTTGAATTTGACATCTTGTGTAGAAGCTACAACTATGTGCAAGATGCCAAGAAATTAAAACTCTTTCCTGCCACCCTTAAAGACTCTGCACTAAGATGGTTCATGGGGTTGGCAAAATCTAGTATTAGGTCTTGGGAATCCATGAAAGACATATTTCTCAAGAAGTACCAGGACTACTGCAAGACCAAAGAGTCTCGTAATGACATCTTTAAAGTCCAATAGTTAGAAGACAAGACCCTTGAAGACTATATGGAAAGATTTGGTTATATCTCCTAGAAGTCAAAATAACATGATCTCTCGGAGGATGCAATTAGGGCTCTTTTCTTTAGGGGAATTTCAGAAGAGTATCTATATATGCTTAACCTGATGGCATTAGGTGATATTTCTCATAAACTATTTTTCGAGATATGTGAAATGTGTAAAAACTATTCAAGGATTAGAGACAAAACAAGAAAGACTGTTTGGGACCCTTACAATAGAATCTTAAAACCAATTAGTTCAGGTGGCATCACAAGTGTAGAGATAGGGAACCTTCTAGAAAACTTTAAAATAGATATCCTAAGCACAATAGGTTCCCAGTTGGACACCCTTAAAATCAGAAAGAAATAGGAGGAGGAAAGTGCAACAATGAGCATATATTTCCCAAGGTGTAGGAGGAAGCATTCCTCGAGGGAATGCCCATTAGATAACATTTCAGTTTGTGGCTTCTGCACAGAAGACCATTCAACTAATAAATGTCCATCCTTTTCTGGTTTATTAGCCATCTATGGGAGTGGAGATCCTGGAGAGTCTTCTTATGCACCTAGGAGGCCATGGCAGCCTAGAAACCATCCCACATACCCAGATCTACAATCCCAAGTTCCACCCTATTATCAACAACAACAGTGGAACCCACCAGGTTGGAAAAAATGGTCTACTCAGTACCAATATCCTTGGCTTCAAGGATGGAGAAGAGGACACAACCAAGGAAATCCTCAAGCTCCACCTATCCCTATGTCCAACCATCCTTATCCTTAGTTCTCATCGAACACTCTGCAACTTCTACTAGGTTTTGTTTCACCACCTTTACCTCCTACCCCACAACAACAACTGCTACAATTTCAAAATGCAAGCTCCCCAAAACCGACACTATTACTAGCAGAGCCAGTGCCAAATCCCAATAATAAGCCCCCTCAACCTCTTAACAATGTTGAGATCTAGGCCTTCCCAACATATGTCATTATTCCTGTTCCATTATAGGAAATTCAACTAAGATCGGGAAAAGTTATAGATAGGCAGAGACCTTCAGTAGTCATCCAGGAAGAAGAAGAAGAAGAAATCATCAAAAAACCCACGAATGACACTAGGTGGGAAGATGTTATTATCCCGAAGAATCAAGAACCTAAGCTTCCCCAAAATGAACCTTCACAAATTACAAAGGTCCCTCCTTATCCAGACCGATTGGTAATCAAGAAACCTACCACCCGACCGGGATTTGACATTTTGAATGAATTGAAAAATATTTGTGTCAAGATTCCTCTTCTTCAAGCCATTAAAGACATTCCAATCTATAGTAAGATAGTCAAAGAATTGTGTATTAAGAAGCCAGGTAGGAAGCAAAAGGATCCTCCTATAGTGCATTTGGTAGGAGGAATCTCTGAGTACATATCATAGCAGCCAAAGCTAGAAAAATATGGGAATCCAGGAAACCCCATAGTGACCATAACCATTAATGAGGTCTCCATTGGAAACCCTCTCATAGACCTAGGGGCAACCATCAATGTTATGACTGCTACTACCTTGGAAAAATTACAGTTACAAACACTTCTTTGGCCTACCCCAACCATTTTGGAATTAGCAGATAAGACTAGGGTTATACCTGAAGGGATTTTAGATGATGTCATGGTTACTTTAGACTCATGAGAGTACCCTATAGATTTTCTTGTCATTCATTCAAAGGATCCTTCCCGAGGCCATCTTGTTATTTTGGGAAGACCTTGGCTAGCCACATCCAATGCATTTATTGGTTGTAGAGAAGGAGAAATGACCATCTCAAATGGTCTCTCTATCCAGAAGCTCACCGTTTACCCTCCATATCAACCTATTATGGAGGGTCTATGGTGTCTTGAATGTCCATATGATAATGAGGACTGGGAAGAAACTGTATTTCCAAGTAACCATGCATGGGCACTTCAGGAGAACACAACCGAAAATGTGCTAAACCAATTCATTTATGCTATCACATGTGTGGATTTTCCATAGTCTTTTCCCCAATTTGAGTACATGTTTGGGGAATAATTTCAAGAACAATTGGATCCATCCATTTTGTCTTCGACATCTTTTATTTTCAAGATAGATGAGTCTGCCATGTCTTATAATATGCCCTACGATATTAGTCCAGGAAATTTTTTACATATAAACTCCGGGCTAGATGCAGACCAACATAAACAGTTAGTAGATATCCTTAAATAAAAATCAAGAGCATTTTCCTGGGAATACACTGACATGAAAGGTACACACCTTGACACATGCATCCATAATATATACACCCAGGGGGAAGTAACACCTGTTAGGCAACCCCAGAGAAGGATGAACCCAACACTCAAAGGCATAGTCAAGGAGGAAATCCAAAAGTTGTTAAATGTCGGATTTATCTATCCCATCTTCAACAGTAAGTGGGTATCCCTGCTTGTAGTGGTTCCAAATAAAGTGACCGGGAAATGGAGAATTTATGTTGATTTCCAAGAACTCAATAAGGCCACTCTAAAAGACTACTTTCATCTTCCTTTCATTGACCAAGTTCTAGATACCTTGTCCAGAAAGAAGTATTTCTCCTTTCTAGATGGGTATAGCGGATACAACCAGATTCTTATAGCACCTGAGGACTAGGACAAGACTACCTTTACCTATCGTTGGGGCACCTATGCCTATAGGGTCTTACCATTTGGATTGTGTAATGCTCCTACCACATTTCAATGAGCAGTATTAGGGATATTTGTCGATCTTATTCCTGATTGTGTAGAGGTATACATGGATGAATTAATAGTTTATGGAAACACTTACCAGGAAGCCTTAGACAACTTAGAAAAAGTCCTCATCAGATGCCAGGAAATGAACCTATCCCTAAGTCATGAAAAATGAAAAATGTTGTTAATTGAAGGAGTGGTTCTAGGACATCATGTTTCATTTGAAGGGATAAAAGTCGATCCTGCAAAGATTGAGGTCATTGTTAGACTTCCACCCCCCAAGAATCTGAAAGAGGTGAGAAGATTTCTCAGACATGTTGGATATTACCGACGGTTTATTGAAAATTTTACAAAGATTGCTACACCTATGTTTGGATTATTGATAAAAGATTTTGATTTTGTTTGGACCGAGCAGTGTCAAATTACCTTTGAAACCCTGAAATCCAAGTTGTCCATAGCACCAGTTCTTAGAGGGCCCAATTGGACTCTCCCATTTCATATATCTACTAATGCCTCTGACACTGCAATAGGAGGGGTATTAGGGTAGAAAGAGGACCAGTAGTCCTATGCCATTTATTTTGTAAGAAGAACTTGTCCCCTGCTGAGTTGAACTACACAGTCACTGAGAAAGAGTTCTTGGTAGTTGTTCATGGTATTAACAAGTTTTGTCATTACATTACAGGTTATGAAGTATTTGTACACAATTATCATTTCGCCATTAGGTTCCTCATGAATAAACCTATAACTAATGGCCGAGTGACTAGGTGGCTCTTGTTATTGCAAGAATTTAATATTACTGTGCTTGACTGACATAGAAAGGATAATGTAGTAGCTGACTTTATTTCTTGCATAAAGAATGAGGATGATGATATCCATGTAGATGATAGTTTCCCAGATGAGCATCTATTTTCCCTTTCTGTCAATACCCCATGGTTTGCTGATATGGAAAACTATTTGGCTACTAAGAAGTTACCATCTCATTTGTCACCTCATGAAAAGCGGAAAATTATTACACAGAGTGCTAATTACTCTTGGGTTGGTCATGATCTTTTTCACACATGTCCTGATTTGATTATTCGTAGATGTGTCCGAGAGGATGAGGTACCTGAAATACTACGAAGTGGTGGCCATTTCTCTGACAAATGTACAACATCTAAGGTGTTACATTCAGGTTACTATTGGCCTAGCATTTTCAAATATGATGCGAAATATGTGAGAAGTTGTGATAGTTGCCAAAGGTTAGGTATACCTACATCAGCTGACAAAATGCCTTTACAGGCCCAAGTTATGATAGAACCCTTCGAAAAATGGGCCCTCAATTTTGTAGGACCAATTTCACCCATGTCCCGTAGGAAGAACTATATCTTATTTTGTACAGACTATGTCACCAAATGGGTAGAGGCAAAAGACCTATTTAGGGCCACAGAGAAGTTTGTTGTCGAATTCATCTATGAAGACATATTTACCTGCTTCGTTGTCCCTCATGAAATTGTTACTAACCACGACACTCAATTCACTTCCAAGCTGATGAAAGAGCTAACAGAGAAATATGGGATTAAACATTGTAAATCTTCTCCATACCGCCTGCAAGCCAATGGCCAGGTAGAATCCACAAAAAAAGTTCTAGAAGCCATCTTGACCAAGACTATTTAGTTACATCACCGATATTGAGCTAATAGGCTCCCAGAGGCTTTATGGGCATACCAAACTACCTGGAGAAATACCACTGGGCATACCCCTTATGAGCTAGTGTATGGGAAACAAGTACTTTTACCTATAGAATTCCAAGTAAGGACCTTCCGTATTTCCATAGAATTAGGATTGAACCTGGATGAGGCTCAGAAGCAACGAGCCCTACAGTTGAATGAGTTGGATGAAATCAGGCAAGATTCCATCCAATGGATGATACTAGTCCAAAAACAGAGGAGCAAGTGGCATGACACGTTTATTAAGAAGAAGCACTTCCATCCTGGTGATTGGGCTCTGTTGTTTGATTCCCGATTCAAAAACTTCAAAGGAAAACTTACCACCCATTGGTTGGGCCCTTACGAGGTAGACACTGTATATGACAATGGAGCTGTAAAAATTAAAACAAATGACGATGGACAAGTCTCATTTGTGGTAAATGGACACCGACTTAAATTTTATCATAAGCCCATTTCCAGAGAAGATTTTCTACAGGTCATGTCAGCTGAAAAGGCATTGGCCTTAGTAGATGGGGAATTCCCCCCTTATTCTTGAATTTTTTTTCTGAATTTCCTGTTGTATATATGTAAACAGTTTTTGAATTTTGTTAATAAGGCAATTCTAGAGGTTTCTGTAAGTATTTATTTCACCAGGAGTACATAGTTTCAAGGATCTTTCTTCAAAAAATTGTTATACTTGAAATTTGTGTTTGCTAAAGCATCAAATGAATAGTGACTTGCTATAATTAGCCATGTTTTTGCAAAAATTATCATTTTTAAGGCATTCTAAAGCAGTTGCTCTTGAAACTCTTCACCAATATATAAGGAAGTGATACCATAACTATCAAGCCTAGAGGTCTCTCGTACAGTTTTTCCAAGAAACTTGAGTAAGTGAGTCAAGTGTCTTTATCAAAGAGTAACAAGGAGGTCTAATTAGCAGTTAATCATGGAAACATCATAATAATTACAAAAGAAGAAAGTGAGTTAAGCCTAGAGATACCTTTCTGTTATTTTTCAATGGTACCATCCACTACACACTAAATAACTTGATTATATCATATCTTTAGATAGGCCACGTCTGCTTAAGTACCCCTTACATTAGGACAACCACTAAAAAATATAACGGAAATTCATCCTCTAACATAAATACCATCCCAAGTGAAAAAAGAAAGAAAAAGTTGTTTCATAGTTGTTCCCCCATCTTCTCACGTAAGCAATCTTATATTAAAATCTTAAAAAATGGAGGTCCAGTCTCTGAGGGTTTAAGAGGCTAACCTACTGGGATACTGAACAGGTCTGCTGGAAGCGAGTACCATCCTGTGGTATGACTAGGTAAACCCATCGGAGTACTGAACAGGCTTGCTGGGAATGGGGCATTCTACCTAGCGAGGATGGTAATCTGACAAAAATAAATAATAAATCTAAACTTGTCCTGATGTACATAATTACTTGCAGACAAACATGACATGAAGTATGTGTGGTTAAGCTAAGGTTAATGAATTCCATCAACTTACCATTGGGAAATAACTCTAAGACTATCTTTAAACTCTCTTGTCTACCTCTTATTATCTATATATAGGATTTCTTATCCTATAGGTGGGGCCATTTTCTAACTATCTCGTCAGACCAATCTGTGAAATTTTATCTTTACACTTGACATACTGTAAACCTTCGACTATTGGGGGATACTGACTAGTTTCCTATACTTTTGATTGTGAGGTGTCACAATACTTAAGTGTGGGGGAGGGGTTCATGAGCTGACAAATAATTATTGCCTGGAGAAATGAGTCTTTGCAAGAATTTTTGTATTATTACTATAATACAAGTTATTACATTGATAGTCATGTTATTTTTAAAAATGCTTCACTCTTGTGTGCTATACATTACTAAACTCATGCTTAACAAATCACTCTTTATCATTTTATCATTCATTACAACCATTTCATTATAGGTTTTGACATTTTCTATAACCTGTTCATTATAGGTTTTGACACTATATGTCATATACAAGAAGAATGGGTAAGCATGGAGCACTCTGCCTTTGCTCATTAACCACTATGGTTGTCAAAAACACTTCAAAATTGTAGGCTATCCATTATAAGAGGCAAAAATGCACTTAATAGAGGGGTACCGGATGAGGTGCCAGATGAAATACCATTTGAAGTGCCATTGCATTGCATACCAGTAACTGTCCTAGATTTCAGGTAACTAGAATTCAATTATATTTAATTACATTGGTTGCAAGAATTGATTAACAAATGATTCATATGGTTATTATCAAATGTCCAAGTCAAAAGACTTGGACATTGATCTAAGTACGCACCACTCCATTGCTCCCAAGCTTGCCATCAAATTCGAATCTCCTACACATGGCAGTTCGCATGCACATGTGGGAAATGTACTCCACCATAAGAGCATCCAAAATTAGGCTGGACACTCTATTGTTTCATTTTCCCTTTCCATTTTCTCTACCCCGCATTAAGGAATCATGCCTAACCACTGCCGAATTCGCCCTCTATTCTAATCGCACTCAGACTGTGTTAAACTTGTGCCATTTCTTAGCATGTTCGCACCCTTGCCTGGTAAAATTCTCCTCTGTTCCAATTGCACTCAGACCGTACCCAATTCGTGTCTCTGTGTGGCTCGATTTTTCCCTTTCTTGGTGAATTCAAACTATGTCACAATTCCCAAGCGATACAAACCCTCCTCCTATGCAGACTTGTTTTCCATTCCATAATTCGCACAGTGCAAGGAAGTGTTCTAGCATGTTGGCTGGGGGCTATTTCTGTCGAGTTTGCAAGGCCATGATGATGGTCTTTCTATGCATTTTGTAGTTGGTTTTGATGGTAATATAGCACATGTAGGGTCTCTCAACTTTGCAGTCACAGAAGAGTCAATTGCTGCTGCAACAAAACTTCCAAGAATGGGAGATAGGTGGTTCAAGAATCATCAATTTTCATGCTCAAGTTACAATAGGGTGTTCAATCCCAAATTCAAAAGCATTTCAGGAGCGAAAGGGTATGATAAAGAGTGGATAAAACTAGAATTGGTTAATCCCCTCATTATCATCACAAGGCTAATTACATGTGAAGGTAGATACCCCGCCTTCAAATCTTGTCATTTTAGATTGTTGGCTCATTTTTTGTTCAGCAAACCTTTGAACTTTCCCTTTTATTTTCTCAAAATCTTGGAGAAGATGTCCTCTCAAGTGAGAAAAAATGTGACTAACCCCCACAATAGTCTCTTCCACCATGGTTTGATCAAACTCCTCATTCTTACCGAACTAGAGAAGCAGGGGCAAAGTTGGGATGCCTTTATCTACCAATTTGCAAACCCCCACTTGAGAGTTAAGATCGACAGAAATCCACTTAGCCTAAAAATTATCTCTCCATCCAAGCCTCACTCTCCAAGAACTCCAAACTCCATTTCACAAACCCTCTCTTTGCCGGAACAATACCAAAAGCTTGTTTATATTCCTACTTCTTCATTGGGGAAAAAGACCAAGAAGAAAGACCAAAATAAGCCTATTGTTGACCCCCCAATGCCTTCACTTTCTATTGGTCATACACCTAATAAAATCCAAGAGGTAATGCAGCAAGAATTTGCCATCATTCCCACAAACAAGAGGGGAGCCAGCCAATTTGGTAAGGGACCCTTTCGGAAGAGTACCCGGAGCACTAGAACCAAGCCTTATGAAAAACCTCCACCTGCTTCGGATCCCATCCAAGTGTCCTCCGGCCTTGAGAGCCTTCATAAGAAACCTAGAGAAGTCTCTACAGATGGATTAGAGCCACTAAGGAAAACAAAATCAGAACCTACCTCACCTTTCCGATCTCCCATCACTCCTACTTCACCTATGTCTACTCTTGATCCTAAAATTGATAAATTGTCCACATCCCTCAAAGCATCTAAGACTTCCTTAGAGATCGTCAATTCTATCCCAACCATAGAGTAGCTACAAAAAGAAAACCATCAGCTTCTCCAACAATTGGAAGAGAGGAAGACAATAGATGTACATCTCCATCATGGCAATCCAGTCCTTCAGGCAAAGGTCAACTCCCTTCAGCGGTTGGTCGATGAAATGACCCAATCTAACCGCAGCCTCAGAGCACAATTAAAGCAACACAAGAGGCACAAGGCCAAGCCTACACAACAAGAAGGAGAGGCGTCCAAAGCTGATCCTCCTCAGCAAGCCTATTTATGAGGGATGACTTCTTTTTGTTTGCAGTGGGACCTGCAAAATTGTAAGCGTGGGGATAATGTTGGGCCCAAGATATGATCATTTTCATGACGTTATTATACACTTTTTTCCATACGTACATATGCATTTTTCATCTTTCAATGGAGCTTTTTGAAGAATTGTATGATAAAATGGTATAATCTGCATGAGGTACATATAATTCATGTTTTGTGATTTAATCAAGTTTAATTTATCATATTTTATGGTTTCAAAGAGTTAATTCATGTTTTTTTGCTATTACAGGGAAAAATGTACCATGTTTCTTGGTCTGACACTTGATCCGACACTTGATCCAACACTCATTCTGGTACTTGATACGACACTCATTCCAGCACCCAATATTGCACAAAAATGCAAGGCAAGTTGGTGGTTATGGTATTGGCGGCCAGTGGTGGAAAAATCAGGCACATGGGTTTTGTTTGTCATCGCCCCCTCCAGCTACTAAGCTTAAGACAACTCGATTTCAATTGTCCAAAGAGGGTGATTATTGGTTTCCTTCATTTTGTTAGTTATGGATGCATTTATTGTAAATTATCGAATTTAGAGGTGGTTCAACCCTCCTGTGGTTGACCACTTGGGTTGTAAAACTATAAATACTACCAATATGATCATTAGATTGGAGAAGCAAGTAGAATAGCCATCAGATTGGAGATAAACTCGTTGTACTCTATTTTTCATCTTTCACATTGCCAAAACAGTGCCAAAGTTGCGTTTTTGACTTTCATGGTGAATTCAGCCTGTTGAAGTTCATGGTGTGCCTGTAGAGGGTAGCCACGACTTGCTGGGGGGGGCACCAACAGTCTGGTGATGATCAGTGTGTTGTTTATACATTTCATAATTTAAATTGTCTTTTATTTCCTGTACATGCATGTTTTATGTTATAATTAGCTAGCTGTGATTTAATTGTTTTATTGTTCTTTTGCAGGTTAGTATGATGGATTATGTTAGCATGAATTAGTTTTGTAGGCTAGGAATAGACTTTCAAGTCTCTTCACTAACCCTGTATGCATCTAGATATCAGATTACACTTTTATTTACAATCTTACAATCAAGCTTAAACCAGAGTTGTTTTTAGAATAATATAGAGTTCTATTTGGGTTTCATTTGACAGGGATCTTTGATGGATGGATAGATTTAATTCTAGTTCTTAATCATAGTTTTCTCATCTTAGTTTTAGCTAGGATTCATTTGTTTAGTTGTTGGTTAATTGTCAATTTACTTTTTAATAAGCATAGTTTAATTTATGTTTTTAATCCATTTTCTTATCATAGCTTGAATGATTAAAATAGACATAGTATAGTTTTATTTCATGTAATTTCCTTTCATAGATTAAAATGCAATTAAATTCCTTAGTTATATAATGATGATCTCATGATGATGTTAATGGTTTGTACATAAATATGTAGGTTATTTAAAATTACTTTTATCATGGCTAAGTTTTCATTGGACTGTTTACTTCACACCTTTCATTTTGCCATTGAAACTAGTATTGAGATTATACCATTAGAACTGTCTTTTATTGTCAAGTGTCATCGAGATATCATCCGTCACCATCGAAGGCATTCACACAACCACCAACATTACATTTGAGTGTTTCGTAGATTAAAGATAGTTACTTGCTTTCCTAGATTAGATAATTTCTTGTTTTCATAAGTTTAGCTGTTAATCTTTCTTGCTTTCAATAGAATAGATTTCCTTTCATGCATTGCATTGAGCATTTAAATTTCCTTTCACGCAAGAGAAATAGTTTTGCATTAGGCTTTTAGTTCACTTGCCTCTTAGGCTAGGTAGTTGTTCAATGACAAGTCTTTGCTTACTTGTCCCTTTGCTTTAGTAGGTTAGTTAGGTGCTTTTGCTTGCTTGTCTATTTGCTTTAATAGGTTAGATAAATGTTTTTGCTTACTTGCTTATCTATTTTCTTTCATAGGATAGTTTCTCATTGAATGTAGGTTGGAAAGTTAAAGAATTTTTCTTTTGTCATTTGCTTATTATGCTTAGAAGTTTTTTTTGCTTATTGTTTTCCTTACATAGAGTTTTTACTTGCTTTCTTAGGAACTATCCATCAGTCCTTGGCCCAAAAGTGCTTAGGTTACCTAGTTTTCATTTTTCCTGGTAGGGTTTTCTCATTAGATAGGTTTTCTTGAGTAGATTAGCCTTAGATAGTTTCTTTCAATAGTTAGATTATACTCCTACCAACCTTTTACCTTTGGCATATATTTTTATACAACTCTAAGTTTACTTACCCCAGGTTGACAATTTAATTGAGGGTAGTTTAGTGTCTTTTTTAGTACATATAAATCACCTAAAAGAAACTCTGGCCTTTAGGTGAACTTACATGTTCTAAATGATTTTCCGCCGAAGTGGTCATCACAGAAGTTGATCGTCTACTTATGATCTGATGGTTCTCATGTTTTACTCTAGATCAATGGTTGACGTGACTTCAGGTAATCATACCTATTCTTGTCTTCTTTTCACTGGAGTGGTTAGTGTCGAAATTGACTACTACTACGCAAATCTGATCTCACGACTATCATATTTCACTCTAGATCAACATTTGTCATGACTTTGGGTCTTCGGCCTTTCTTATCCTATCCTTCCACTTTATTTTGATCAGACGGTCAATATAACCTCTAAAATTATTCTCAAATCAAACGACTCATGTCCACTTCGAGACTTCATCTTTGGGTAAAATATCTTTTCTCTCTGGTAATTTTATCTGAAGTAGTTAGCGCCAAATTTGACTATTGTTCCTCCTACATGATCTGACGGTTTAAGTTACTCATGAATCTTCAATCATATGGCCATGATTCTCACCTTCTTTACGTAGGTTTCCTCTATGATCCAACGATCATATTTACATTTGAATTCTGGATGAATAGCTCTAGTTGCTTGATTTTTATAAAGGTTTCCACTTGTAAAAATTCTCTTTCTGAAACCTAATCTCCTGCGCAACTTCTCTTCTGAGATTTTGGGTTTATAATGCATCCTGTTGACATCAATGACAATATCGTGCCATTGTGTTTAACATAATATTTTAAAAGTAGATTCAGCAGGGGGCGACGTCTATGAGATCTCTTACATGAAGTATATCTTCTAGTCGATTTTCACCATTTTCTTGTGCTTCAATTAGCATTGTATATCTTATTTGACCAGTGTTATCAATTCGACACCACACCCACTGTGATTGTGTATCTACATGAATTCTTTGTTGGAGCAAGTCTGTAATACGTAGTCTAGGACTTCTGATAGGATAAAGTTGAATTGTGGGTCCCAAATCATCGATCTCCATGTAGAATTGGTCATTGACTTGTTGGGTGTCATCTACTTCCATACTCAATTTCAAGTTTCAACTCCTCCCAGGAGCCATCGGGGAGCTCTCAAGGGCTGCTCTAATGATCTGTCAGATCCCTCTCATTTCACAACTTTTTTTGTTTATTTTTCCTTTTTTTTCATGTGGTACCGACCCCCTTTCCGACACCCCTACTTGGGACCTATTCCACTGGACTCCTCTTTTCATCACAATCATAGTGATACCTATCATTTTTTAGCCTTGTTTTTCCATGGACCAACCCATCCCTTTCACCCACCTCTTCCTATGTTTTCCTCTCACCGTGGACAACACTCGCAATCAAGACCTTGAAAACCACATATCTACCCACATTGAGTCCAAAATGAACCACCTAAAAGAGGAATGGAAGGACCTCAATTCCCACCTTGCTAGCCAGCCTGAATCCCACCTTGAATCTCAAATTGACTCATTTTCTACCAAGGTTCTGGAAAAACTGCCCATTTATGGAATCCATTCCTCATCTGATCAACCTTTTAACCTCGAAGGTATCACTTCCTCCAATTCCCAACATTTTTAGTTCAACTCTTTTCATCATGATCTCCATCTTCCACGAGTGTAGGTGAACAAATTTGATGTCTTGGATCCCACTAGTTGGGTCACTCAAATGGAACACTACTTCTCCTTGCATGGAATCACTGATGACTTGGCCAAAATTTGTTACGATGTCCTCTATTTGGATTCTGAACATTGGAAATGGTGGCAATGGCATCGCAAATCACACCAAGGCTATGTTGGTTGGACCTAGTTTGTCGTTGAACTTTATGACCGCTTTGACATTGATACACACTACCTGGGTCGTCTAACCAAATTGAAACAATCAAGTACAATGAAAGAGTTTATAGCTACATTTGAGTAATTAGATTTCATAACAGAAGGCATGTCTAATACTTTTTTTTGGGAATGATTTATCAGTGGCCTTAAGGATGACATCTGAGCCCAAGTCCTCATGACTCACCACCAGAATTGGTTGGAATCTACTCAATGTGCCAAGGAAGCTCAACAGGTTGTTTTTTTCCAACACCAAAAACCTTCTTTCCCTCTGTTCCCTCTCCCTTCCACTCTTCACCTCATCCCACCCCACTCAAGATCCAAAAATTAACCTGGAAAGAAATGGATGAACGCCAACTCAAAGGTCTTTTCTATAATTGTGATGAAATTTGTTTTCTGGGCCACAATTGTAAGGAACAAAAGTTGTTCAATTTCATCTCTGAGGATGTTGCTGAAGACGAGATCAAGGCTTCTCATGCAGCCAAGCTACTTGAGCCAACTCCTATCACTCTGCCACATGATCCACCAGAAGTTGAATCAGTCATTTCCTTAAATGAACTCACTGGCTTATCTGCTCCCAAAACCCTCAATCTAATTGGATACATTAAAAAATGGAAGTTCATCATCCTAATTGACAATGATAGCACTCATAATTTCATTCATCGACACATTTCTCAAGAAACCCACTACTATATCCATGCAGTCAACAATTTTCAAATAATGATTGTGAATGGAGGTTCCATGAAATGTGGGGGGCGTTGTGAAAATATGCATCTCCAAATTGTCCAGTAAAACATGAAATCTCATATGTTCTCTATCAACATGGGTGGTTGTGACATTGTGTTAGGTGCAGAATGGTTACACACTCTTAGTCCCATCCTCATGAATCTTAAGGAATTGACCATGCAGTTTCAAAAGGACGACCAATAGTATAAGTTCCAAGGCATCACGGCAGGCTCCCCTAAGATCATGTTGAGATTGATTCCCACTTCTGAAATTTCCCTCCCCTTTCTATTTTCCCAACTTATTTTTTCCATTTATCCTCCCTCTTCTATACTTGCCCTCATTCCCCTTTCTTTTCTCATTTCTCTTTTCCCTTTCTAGTTACTATACTTAGCCATTTTTCAAAAAAACAATGGGTTCATGGGTTGGTAGACTTGTAGATCCTCACCTCCACCCATATTCCCATATCATGAGTCCGACTGACCACAGTGTTATTCTGTACTTAACCATTTTTACAACTGTGGGTTCACAGGTTCAAGCTTTCGTATTCCAAGTTCCGCGATATCCATTTTTCACCCAAGCACACATGATCTACATTATGACCGTCAAACTTGTTGCAGATACCAAAATACCAAGTATCTCATTTTTCCTATTGAGTTCGACCGACCGTAGTGTAACACTTAGCCTATTTTCGATTATTCGCAATCGTAGGTTTACGGGTTCTCGAGCTGGTTGGTTCACAAAAGTTCCCAAATTCAAATTGCTCTCGTCCGTCTCTGCCACCTTCACGCTTTTCCCAATACACATTTAGTATGGTTTAATGATAATAACTGATCATGCAGGTTCCGTAAAAATCAATATTAATAAGCGAAGGGATCGAGGGGATTTTCCATTAAGTTGCATTAAAGCATGATTTTCCGAAGGTTATACTATTGTTATCTCTCTCAAAGGATTCATTTCAAGTATTATCAAGTTAAAATATCACTTTCATCAACCTATGGTAGCAGCAGCTCGACAAAAGTTATGTGATGATACTTTGAATATTTTTGGGCATGAAGAATAGAACTTTTAGTTGTCCAGAGCATATTCTTACTATTCATCTCCTCCTGCTAAAAAGGAAGTGACCTGGATGTCAGGAATTGCACGCGTAGGGTGTGTCCCTAAAATATTCGACTGCAAAGAGCTGGTTGCATGGTGCGTTGAGAAATATGTATCGATTCAGTAGATTATTCAACTTCAAGATCATTCCCCCATCTCTCTTTCATCACTAGTGTTTCGTAATATGGTGAAATTTCCAGAGCCAACACTTACATTCAAAGGAGAGGATTACAGAGATTTCCTGAAAAGACATGATAATGGCATGGACCTCTTGCCTAAGTTCTTGGAGAATCCCATAGTTGTCCTAGAAGAAATTACCAGGATTTAGGTCGACTCGTTTAAAAATACCTTTCGAGAAATCGCTTGGTTGTTTACCAGGATGACATGACAAAAAAGTACTACCACTATTTCCTGCATGATTCTTTAAATTTTATATTTTACAGTTAAAGAGAAAGCTATTTTGGATTGGGGAAAACAGATTTCCATTGAAATCTCCTCCCAATTGTCATAGTACAAGAAAGACAAGAAACTCTTCATGGATTCTTATTTGGTCTTTGCAATAGCATATTGCTGTCAATTTTCAAATTTTCTATCTGTAAGAGGGTGAACTGTGAACTTGATCTAGTTACCTTTTGGTACCAAGAATTGTGGAGATACAAAGCTTGCTTTCATTTTTATGAAGTTTACAATGATTTCGTTTCATTTTTCAAAGAACTATTGTTTGGACAATATACGTTCAGGATATTCGACCAGGCAAACAAATTATTGGATTAAAAAAGGGACGTTAGAGAAGATGGAAAATCACAATGTTCTAAGGATTTTATGCTCCAAGGAAAATCCCTCTTTTCTTCCATACCACATATCTAATAAAATGTTTATCACAAAAGTGGCAAGGTAGTATAATTTATGGATGCACTTTTTCCATCAGAAATGGAAAAAGCAATTCATACCCTTGCCTTGGAAAATTGGAGACTTTATATTTAGGAATATAAACAAAATTGATGAGTTTGAGGACCACTTCCACAATGTGAACCTGAAATATGCTAAAAGGATAAAGGGGTTTGACCCTAATAGAATTTTCATGGAACATATGATGACATTCGGATTCAACAATTCATTTATTCATACTATTTTGCATGAACAAGAAGATAACAACTTAGGCGCTCCTGCTCACAATGATGGTGATTTCAAAATAATACTTAGTACTAATGAGTTTTACAAGAAGGAAGGAAACGGTTCTTTTGAGGGGTCCTAAATCCCTTTAACTCGACAACATGAACCAAACCCACCACATAGTCCCAATTAGACTCTACAGCGTTTGATGGTGGAATGGTTATCCAGATCTTTTGATCCAACCAATTTATCGATGGGATTTACGTAGTGATTTACAAGATATCTTCGTATGAAAGTTCCTCCTCCAGTTTAATCATTCTTTTTTTCTATATTTTATTTTATTAGATGGGTCTGATAAAAAGATATGTGTTGGTATAAACCAGCTGGTAAAGGGGGGTTCTTAACTACTGAAGAAGGATGAGCTGGGGATAACCCTTATGATCAAGCATGCAGACAAAGATATTCACACCTGTGACAAGCCTAGTACTAATACGTTAACTTGCTGGTATTTCAATTATTGACTGAGATACAATTATTGAAAGAAAACATACATGCAATAAAATGATAGGAAGAAAAATTGTTTCCTTAGCTCTAGCATTAATCACACATTACCACAATGATTTTCTTTCATCATTAGAAAAAAGAACTACAAAAATATTGAAACAACTAACTTATCAATAGATTCAGAAATTCTTACTCATTACAACATCCATTCATGAAATAAATTTGGAAGTAATTCCTC
>SNQJ01S0091921.1:0-29033 GCA_010110895.2 Picea sitchensis | reverse complement strand
TACTATATCCATGCAGTCAACAATTTTCAAATAATGATTGTGAATGGAGGTTCCATGAAATGTGGGGGGCGTTGTGAAAATATGCATCTCCAAATTGTCCAGTAAAACATGAAATCTCATATGTTCTCTATCAACATGGGTGGTTGTGACATTGTGTTAGGTGCAGAATGGTTACACACTCTTAGTCCCATCCTCATGAATCTTAAGGAATTGACCATGCAGTTTCAAAAGGACGACCAATAGTATAAGTTCCAAGGCATCACGGCAGGCTCCCCTAAGATCATGTTGAGATTGATTCCCACTTCTGAAATTTCCCTCCCCTTTCTATTTTCCCAACTTATTTTTTCCATTTATCCTCCCTCTTCTATACTTGCCCTCATTCCCCTTTCTTTTCTCATTTCTCTTTTCCCTTTCTAGTTACTATACTTAGCCATTTTTCAAAAAAACAATGGGTTCATGGGTTGGTAGACTTGTAGATCCTCACCTCCACCCATATTCCCATATCATGAGTCCGACTGACCACAGTGTTATTCTGTACTTAACCATTTTTACAACTGTGGGTTCACAGGTTCAAGCTTTCGTATTCCAAGTTCCGCGATATCCATTTTTCACCCAAGCACACATGATCTACATTATGACCGTCAAACTTGTTGCAGATACCAAAATACCAAGTATCTCATTTTTCCTATTGAGTTCGACCGACCGTAGTGTAACACTTAGCCTATTTTCGATTATTCGCAATCGTAGGTTTACGGGTTCTCGAGCTGGTTGGTTCACAAAAGTTCCCAAATTCAAATTGCTCTCGTCCGTCTCTGCCACCTTCACGCTTTTCCCAATACACATTTAGTATGGTTTAATGATAATAACTGATCATGCAGGTTCCGTAAAAATCAATATTAATAAGCGAAGGGATCGAGGGGATTTTCCATTAAGTTGCATTAAAGCATGATTTTCCGAAGGTTATACTATTGTTATCTCTCTCAAAGGATTCATTTCAAGTATTATCAAGTTAAAATATCACTTTCATCAACCTATGGTAGCAGCAGCTCGACAAAAGTTATGTGATGATACTTTGAATATTTTTGGGCATGAAGAATAGAACTTTTAGTTGTCCAGAGCATATTCTTACTATTCATCTCCTCCTGCTAAAAAGGAAGTGACCTGGATGTCAGGAATTGCACGCGTAGGGTGTGTCCCTAAAATATTCGACTGCAAAGAGCTGGTTGCATGGTGCGTTGAGAAATATGTATCGATTCAGTAGATTATTCAACTTCAAGATCATTCCCCCATCTCTCTTTCATCACTAGTGTTTCGTAATATGGTGAAATTTCCAGAGCCAACACTTACATTCAAAGGAGAGGATTACAGAGATTTCCTGAAAAGACATGATAATGGCATGGACCTCTTGCCTAAGTTCTTGGAGAATCCCATAGTTGTCCTAGAAGAAATTACCAGGATTTAGGTCGACTCGTTTAAAAATACCTTTCGAGAAATCGCTTGGTTGTTTACCAGGATGACATGACAAAAAAGTACTACCACTATTTCCTGCATGATTCTTTAAATTTTATATTTTACAGTTAAAGAGAAAGCTATTTTGGATTGGGGAAAACAGATTTCCATTGAAATCTCCTCCCAATTGTCATAGTACAAGAAAGACAAGAAACTCTTCATGGATTCTTATTTGGTCTTTGCAATAGCATATTGCTGTCAATTTTCAAATTTTCTATCTGTAAGAGGGTGAACTGTGAACTTGATCTAGTTACCTTTTGGTACCAAGAATTGTGGAGATACAAAGCTTGCTTTCATTTTTATGAAGTTTACAATGATTTCGTTTCATTTTTCAAAGAACTATTGTTTGGACAATATACGTTCAGGATATTCGACCAGGCAAACAAATTATTGGATTAAAAAAGGGACGTTAGAGAAGATGGAAAATCACAATGTTCTAAGGATTTTATGCTCCAAGGAAAATCCCTCTTTTCTTCCATACCACATATCTAATAAAATGTTTATCACAAAAGTGGCAAGGTAGTATAATTTATGGATGCACTTTTTCCATCAGAAATGGAAAAAGCAATTCATACCCTTGCCTTGGAAAATTGGAGACTTTATATTTAGGAATATAAACAAAATTGATGAGTTTGAGGACCACTTCCACAATGTGAACCTGAAATATGCTAAAAGGATAAAGGGGTTTGACCCTAATAGAATTTTCATGGAACATATGATGACATTCGGATTCAACAATTCATTTATTCATACTATTTTGCATGAACAAGAAGATAACAACTTAGGCGCTCCTGCTCACAATGATGGTGATTTCAAAATAATACTTAGTACTAATGAGTTTTACAAGAAGGAAGGAAACGGTTCTTTTGAGGGGTCCTAAATCCCTTTAACTCGACAACATGAACCAAACCCACCACATAGTCCCAATTAGACTCTACAGCGTTTGATGGTGGAATGGTTATCCAGATCTTTTGATCCAACCAATTTATCGATGGGATTTACGTAGTGATTTACAAGATATCTTCGTATGAAAGTTCCTCCTCCAGTTTAATCATTCTTTTTTTCTATATTTTATTTTATTAGATGGGTCTGATAAAAAGATATGTGTTGGTATAAACCAGCTGGTAAAGGGGGGTTCTTAACTACTGAAGAAGGATGAGCTGGGGATAACCCTTATGATCAAGCATGCAGACAAAGATATTCACACCTGTGACAAGCCTAGTACTAATACGTTAACTTGCTGGTATTTCAATTATTGACTGAGATACAATTATTGAAAGAAAACATACATGCAATAAAATGATAGGAAGAAAAATTGTTTCCTTAGCTCTAGCATTAATCACACATTACCACAATGATTTTCTTTCATCATTAGAAAAAAGAACTACAAAAATATTGAAACAACTAACTTATCAATAGATTCAGAAATTCTTACTCATTACAACATCCATTCATGAAATAAATTTGGAAGTAATTCCTCGTCAGGTCCAATCACACACGCCTTTGATGAAAAACAAAAGTTTGTCTCCGGTCCTAAACATGACTTCTCAATTAAGGTAGTTTAGAAATACTTCTTTACAATTCCAAAAATGAGGGTCTTTCCAAAAACCATTGAACTTTGCTAAAAGGTCAATCCTCTTATTTATAATGAATCATTAACTAAAAATAGCTACTATGAGTGCAAGCTAAGTAAAAAGAAACATCGCCACATGGTGCTTTCATCTCTCTGTCTTCTAAGAATCATCAAATAGTTTTACTGAAGTGTATGACTCTTCTCATACTCTAACCATTTGACGAAGAGTTCCTCGCATGTATTGGCATACGGAAACATGTGTTGGTCCATCGAGGCTGAAAGGATTTCTTTCACTTCTATTTCTCATGCTCGGTACTTGACTATTTTGACACTGAACCACTACAAAACTGCTTGCGCCTTGATCAGACGCTCCATGACCTACTGTACTTGACCTGGCGCCATGCTCACTAGCTTTGCTATCTCTGTTGTCCATGCCGAGTATTGTTCTGCATGTTGCTTGAATCTGACATGAAGGTTGAAAAAGTCTTTGGGTGAGCCAAATTCTGGGAGGATGATGTCTTTCATCTCCTGATTAATCTTTGCCCATCTCTTTTCATAATCGACCCATTTCTCCTTAATCTCCAGCTGAGGTTCCTAGGCCATTTTCACCCAGTATTCGGCCGCTTTCCTGATCCGATCTATGTTGTTTTCCCTCAGCACTCGAATGCCACACTCTTCGACGCCTCGACCCTTTTGAACCGCATTGATGTAATCGATTCTTTCTACTGCTTGGTGAGCCTTCTCATACCACCTTTCTGCATCATTGCAGTTCGCTAGTGCCATAAGGGCGTCTTCTTGGAAATAAGCTATACTTGGAGTGAAAAGGTGTCGTTCATTTGTGAATTTGTCATATGCATATTAAAACTCACTTCTCAAAAACACTGTGGCCTGTGTGGATTCCTGATAGTATTTTTCCAAATGGCGCAGATGGCCAACTCCTTAAGTGCAGCGACCAACTCCTTTTCATCTCTTCTTTCTCTATCCAATGTGGCATCTGTGATATCCATCCCTGCACTGATAATCTCAGATGTCTTGGTGTGTTCTATGCTGAGCAACTTCTCCTCCATAGTGATGAGGATCAAGATGTCTAACATGAGCCTCCTCTTTTTAGTGGTCCTCTTTATGATGGCCTTTCTCTTCCTGTCATAGGGGATTGCATGTATGTCGACAACCTCAACAACATGTTCGGGGATTTGTTGTTCTCCCCAGGTTATATCCCAGGCTCTCAACCGTATGTATCTGTTCTAGTATTGGTTATTTGACTTATTCTATATGTCCCGATGGCTCGACCTCCATTTGTTGTGCACCAACGGGTGAGGAATTGGCCGAAATTGAAGAGACAAGGATGGGTCCACTACTTACTTGGTAATTGGATGTCAGTGTATCGATTTCTTGGTAATTAGATACCTCCTGATCCTAGCTCATCCCTCAAGATGTCCATTGGGGCTCCCAGAACATCAAGTAGATCAGTGTCTAAGGCACTTTCGACCTCATGCTCACTTTGCGAAAGGCTCTAAATTGGAGCATCGGGACCTAGGGTAGATACTCTCTCAGGTTCTTTTTCCTTTGTAATCTACAATGGAGTCACCAGGGACACCTCTGAACTCTCCTCCCTCATCATCATATATGGTTATTAAGTCAAACAAGGGGTTCGGTACACTTGTCCTACCTAGTTTCCTCGCTATATTAGGCTGGGTTGAAATCCCCCATGGTGATCTGATCTGTGGTGGTGGAACTTCATGGTTTCCTGGCCTGGTGATTTCTTCAAGATGTATTGGATCTAGGCCACTTAGCTCTACTATGCCTTCGATTGGGTCATCAATGGGAATCCTTGACATCTCTACCAGATTAGGGTCATTGTACAACTGGTCAATGATTCTTTGTTCCCCTTCTAGAAAGAGAAATCCCCTTCTTTGTGCCTCTGTAGTCTCCGTCGCTCTGATTTCTTCCCTGTCTTTGAGGGCCACTTGAGCCGACTACTCTATTTTATCCACATGTTCATCCATGCTCATGGCCTTGAACCTAGTCATATTTGGGTTAGCCATCCTCTATACTACCTCCTCCCAATCTTGAGCGCATTCTGTGAAAATTTCATCCTCAAATTTATCATGCGCGTATGGCCAACAGGATGATACCTGTGAAGCATGTTGGAGGACCATGCCTTTAGGGTCATGCTTGCAGAATCAACCTATCAAGAACCTGAATTCAAGTTGGCTCAGCCCTTCTTGTTTTGCTTGACCAGTGTCCTTTACCAAGTAAAACCCCACATGGAAACCGTAGGGTATGAAAGCCCGCTTCTTGTCCTTGACTAGTGTGGCATTATAGCCCTGCAGGATAGTCTAATAGCATATTTCTCCCACAATGAGATGGTATGGGATGTGAGTGGGTAGTAGATGTGGCACTATGGTGGCCCCAAACACCCTGATATAGGTTGAGCGTTCATATAAATACCAACGACCTACCTTCACTACCATTTTCTTGGCTGCTGTAGATAATATCGAGAATTCCTTTTTAAATATAATAAAATGAATACGAGCGATAAATTCATCACAAATGAGCACATAGGATTTTTGTACATGTTCTCCCAGAGTATGCTAAAATAAATTTGAACAGGGAGCTCCACAACATGCCAGCTTAAATTCATGCCGACGAAGACGTTTCTCTCATAGATAACATTGAGCAAGTATGAGGCCATGTGGAAAGCGGGTGCTTCCCCTTCTTTCGACGTCTGATCTTGTTGTACACAGGTGCTCAATTGTTTGGAAATTATCGCTCCCCAGTTGAATCTTCTTCCAAAGATTGCCACTCTATATGCCAAGGGCATTCATGCTTCTATAAACTTGGAGCAGTCCTTCTCTCCATATAGTCGACAGATGAGAGCCATCAAGTAAATGTATGGCTCCCTTAGGTTGACTGTCCCATACTAGCCATTGATCCGGTTTGTAAAATTTTTGTCCTCCTTCCACCATGAGGCCATCAACTGGCTGGTGTCATATAATTCCTAGAAATTCACCAAGAAGTCTGTGTTTAGCCACTCCTCTGGGTCTCTAATCTTGTAGTACTTTTGGACTTCTGTCGGGAGGAAAAATCCGACACACCCGCCATTCTCATTGTTGATCAAGAACTTCTGCATGTTTGTGTGGTCGATTAGCCACTTCGAAGCTTCTATTCAAGGGAAAATCAAAGTTTTTCTTGCTACCATGTGAAAATATGACCGTTGGATATTTGGGAATACCTGGTCATCGAGCTCCCCTACATCCGTGTCGCTGTGTGGGATACACTTTGGGTACTCCTCCCGGTTGATTCTGTTGAAAAGGTGCCCCCACTGTGGGATCATTACTTTGGATTCGGTGCTTGCTTCCGTATCGTTGAAGATTGGAGGTTGGACAAAGGCTTTCTTTCTTGAGTTTTTTATTTCCGGCTCTACCCTAGGAGTGTACTCTAACTGCCTCGCAGTACCAAGAGAAGAGCCTTCACCTGTTTCAACTTCCTTTATCTTGGGTGCCCTTGGCGAGTTTCTGGTGGTTGGATTTCTCAGTGGCATTTTACCTGCAACTATAACATAGTTAGAGACCATGTAAGAAATTAAATGCATATATAAATCATGATCACCGAATTGAAAAACTTGAACACATACCTCTGCTTCTTGTTTAACCAAGTTTTGATAATCTGAGGATTAGCATAGTCTCGAGATGCTTTCTTTGCTTCTTCGGATGCTCTAGAATTTGAACTTGTGCACAGAATGAAATTGTTCAAGGTCGTTCTAGATATTTGAACATGGATGAAATTACCTTGTCGCATCAACCATTCAATTTGGGTTATGAGTGTAGTTCTATTAAATCTTTTTCCAAATCTTCAAAGATGTTTAAAATTAAATTCAATCGTAGATTGATGGCGTGGGCACGGGTTGTAACGTGGCCTATCGGTGATTTCAAATCGTTGTTGTTCAATCCACGCATGGGGTAGAAACACATGCGGGATGAAGCATTAACTAGTTTATTGAATACCAAAATATGATCGTATCTTGTGTCAAAAAAATCCCATCGTTTCATTAGTCTAGCTGGTGAGTCGGGGGTCAGGGTTCTTCTTTGAATAATTTTTGTTGATACCTTCTTGCAAAAGATCCAATGTGAAACGATCATTCCGTAATGAGCTGACATGGTGAGGCTGGCCTGGAGGTGTGACTAAGACACAGGAAACTTTAAGACGACTCGATATGAAACTAGGTCGTATGACACCGTTACGTGATAAAGACACGTGGAACTTGAGAGCGACATCTTCATTTACTTGTGTTAATCAGAATCGAGACTTTCTTTAAGATACACGTTCTAAAACTTGATCCTATCTTTCCAACACCGAAAATTATCAAGGATTGACGATCGACGATAAACCTACCCAAGTGCTCCTAGATCGAATCTCTCGAAAAATTCCTAATCCCAAAAATGTATCGGGGATTTGCGATCGACGATATGTTTAGCATAGACAAAATGATTGTTTTAACCCTTATATATTTCCCTGACCCCGAGAAAGCACATCGATCATTGACTATCACTTGAAACTTCATGGATAATAACTCATGCAAACTAACTCCACCTTCTGCCGATGCCGATGGTGCATCGATGATAGACGATTAGTGTAACTGTGTGGCCACTTATCTACTTGAATTTACTGACGTCAAACACAAGCGCGTTAGGTCCGAAGTTAGATGTAGATTATTAGTTAGGATGTCAAGTTATTTTCGACACAAGGTTTCATATAACAAGTTCAAACACTCTGAATTTATTGATAAGAGTCATGAAAACAAAACAAAATAAACCATCCCCCCATGTGAACTAAATTTATACAGTAAAAGAAAACAAGTTGTACCCAAAAAGTGATAAAATTTCATAAGGCTTTTAGGGTGTGTTGATCACTCAAGAAATGACAATTTATTGGGAGAAAGCAGAATCTTTGTTCCTTCCCCGGTCTTAGTTGATGCAGAAGTTGGTTAAGAACCTAACTGGTTAATTCCCCTGGTTCGTGACTCTGGGTTTTCCCATGGGGTTTCAACCTTTATTCCACCTTCGTTCCTCTTGACCACGACCCATGCCCCTTTTTGACAAGATTCAAGTAAATAATTCACTGGCACCATGCCTTTTAGTTATCATCATTTACTTGTTTTGGTGTTGCTCCACTGCCAGCGAGCGTCCATAGCCCCAACAGAGTCACCCCGACGTCACAGACCTTGCTCTGCTGCCAGTGAGCATCCATAGTCCCGGTAGATTTATCTTCATACCCTCTCCGACTTCATGCTCATTTGATATAATTGATTTATTTTCAGCAGAGATGCCCTGAGCGAGTGGGAGAGTAGGACGTCTGTTATTTGCAAGATGAGATGATTAAGGTGAAATTTTCCCTAGCTCTATCTTGAGGTACATGTGGTCCTTTCCAAATTACCATCTTTCCCTTTAGGTTTTACTAGACCACCAGGCGGACACTTCATCACTTTCCAAGGTTGTTTATTCACAAAGATTAGATACAAAACTCTTTTCAGAAAACATAGTTTGCCCAGCGTTTATTGTGTTGCATGTAAGAATGAGTCATGAACAGAATTTGGTACACTGTATTGATTAAGGTCAACCAATGCCTTGCAAAACACAAACTTAAATCACAAAAATACCACACAAAAGAAAAACAGAAATAAAGGACTTCGCAATCAGCCTACTTAACACCTACAAAATAAAATAACATGAAAACACACACATTTGTTTTTTTAACAGAAATATTGTTTTAGGGCTTGGCCATTTACCGGGACGGCATCGATTTCCCCCCTAAGATTTTGCAACTGATATGTTCTTGCCCCAAGTTTCTCGGCTACTTGGAAAGGTTCGAGCTATAGATTCTGAAACTTTGAATGTTTTCCCTTTGGTTCATTTTCTCTATCCCATTTCAGGACTAATTCTCCTACTTCAAAACTCTTCTCTCTTGCCTTTTTCTTGTCAAACCATCTTTTAACTATCTGATGATGAGTGATGAAATTTGATTTTTCTTTCTCCCTTTCTTCTTCTAGCATGAGGAGGGTATCAATTCTCTGTTGAATAACTGATGAGGGTTGTCCTCTAGATCCCTGAGCAAGTTGAAGAGATGGAAGGTATAGCCCGTTCGGGGGAATGGCTTCGTGTCCATATACCAGAAAGTATGGGGAGTTCCCTATATCTTCCTTGGGTGTTACTCTATCGGCCCATAAGGCATTATGAAGTGCACTATGCCAATTCCTCTAATTGTTTGCAACTATTTTCTTCAAGATCCTCACTAGATTCTTATTGGTTGATTCTTCCACTCCATTCCCCTGTGGATAGTAGTTTGCAGAGTATCTGATTATGATTCCTTTATATAGGGAAAAATATGTTAGTAGGGCAGAAGAAAAATAAGTAGCATTATCAAAAAAAATAATGGAAGGCACACCAAACCTTGTGATCAGTTGTTGTTCTATGAATTGAATTACCACCTTTTCATTCATGTGAGTCAGAGGGATGGCCTCTACCCATTTCGTGAAATAGTCCATCGTGGTCAGTATGTTTCTTTGAATAACTCATGGTAATATATCCTATGACATCTAAACCCCATTGTTTGAATGGTCTGGATATGGCCACTGGCTGGAGTGGGACAACTGCTCTCTTTTCCCTCCATGCACTTATTTGACAAGTTTTATAGTTTCTAGCGTATGTATGAGTGTCCCTAAACAGAGTAGGCCAGCAATAGTCAGCTCTCAGTATCTTGTGAGCGGTGGTATTCCTTGCAAAGTGTCCACCTATAGGACCATCATGTAGCTCCTTCAGAACCTTATCCACTTCTTCACGTTCGATACATATCAACAGTACCCCATCATAATTTACGTGGAACAACACCAAATTTATGAGGCGATATCTTACCGATGCCAAAAAGTATCAAGGATCGACAATTAGCGATAAAACTACCCAAGTTCTCCTGGATCGACTCTCTCGAAAAAGTCCCGATGCCGAAAATGTATCAGGGATCGACAATCGACAATATGTTTATCATAGACAAAATGATTGTTTTAACCCTTCTAGATTTCCCCGACCCCAAGAAAGCGCATCGATCATTTCCTATTGCTTGAAAATTCATGGTGATTAACTCATGCAAACCAACTCCGCCTTCTTCCTTATGTCGATGGTGCATCGATGATTCGCGATTAGTGTAACTATGTGGCCACTTACCTGCTTGAATTTTACCGACGCCAAACACAAGCGCGTTAGGTGCAAAGTTAGCTACAAATTCTTAGTTAGGATATCAAGTTATTTTAGGCACAAGGTTTCATCTAAAAAGATAAAACACTCTGAAATGATTGATAAGAGTCATGAAAACAAAACAAAATAAACCATCCCTCCATGTGAACTGAATTTAGACAGTAAACGAAAACAACTACTACCCAAAAAGTGATAAAATTTCATAAGGATTTTAGGGTGTCTTGAGCGCTCAACAGGTCCCTACGAATAGAGTGCCCAGTCCCCAACTGTTACTCCTAAAAATACCATATTTCGGAGAAATTCTCCAATGGACCATCCAACTATGAAAGTTACCAATAGTAGTTCCAGCGACGGAGGAGAAAAGAATCCCCCTTCGGGAAAAATTGAGAGCTCGCACAAGATTCCTCTGAGAAAGAAGAGGAATAATGTTGTGCAAGAGGAAGAAGACCATCGCATAGAAAATGGAATCAACAAATTCTCTCTTGAAGACATGGAGCTCGAGGCGGACAACGAGAAAATGTTTCCCACCATTGATCATCCAGGAAACATGACCCATCAAAATTCACCATTAGAGATCATTGAGAATGAAATTTTCAATGAAGAAGAATCATTTTTTTTTTCAGAGCGTTGTCTTTGACAAGGAATCCAAGAAATTTATTATTGAAAAAGGTGATAAGAAGAATAATATAGGAAAATCTCGTTCAGAGGTTGACCTACGAGATATGCGGCCTTCCCATATTTCTAAAATTCACAGAGAAACTGGGGATGCTCTGGATGATGCCATTGGTGGTCTAGAAGAAGAAAACACGAAGTTGAAAGAAAGGATCAAGGAACTGGAAGACGCTTTAATGAATCTTCCACTTCTATCCAATCCTTTGACAATAGTCAGACCCACCACACCCGCTGCTAAATTGAAAGGATCTTCAAGCCAACTTACATTATCCAATAGCTATGTAGAGAAAAATATTAAGAAAATAATGGCATTGATCACAGAGGCATGGGAGGTCTCGAAAAACATTGTTTCTTTTGGCTCGAGGGTGCATGCCTTCCATGAGTACTTGCAAGATGAACTGAAGAATGAAAAAGGTTTTTACCTTGATGTTGTACTACCTTTTTGAAACAAAGTTTCCAAAATGACAGAACTAAAGAGAGGAGAGGAGGATCTTCCCTCCCCAAGTCAGATAAAACAGTTGAATGCATGCTATAAAGAAAAGATAAAAAAATTGAATAATATTGTTCAAGCATGCAACCAAGCTATATTAAAGAGGGAATAACTATTCAAGAAGCTCACAAACATAGACCTACCCGGAGGTACTAATGAAGTACAATACCCCAAACTAATTCTCAACTCAATGTTCTTAACAAAGCAACAATTTGACGAACAAGTTGAGATTTTTAAAGGGGTCTCAATTGAAAAGTTCTATGGTATACTTGAATATGATGAGGGTGGCATAGACAATTGGCTAGTGGACTACTCCATGAAGAATTAGGACATTGAGGAAGCATTACATGGTATTTCCCTTGATTTGAGAGACTTGGAGGATGAGTTGTTCAACATGAAAATCTGGCATGAGATTAACATGGAACCAATGAAAAGTTATATTGAAAAATGGTTCAAGAAAGCGATCGACAAATTGACCAATGAGGGGAAAGAAATAGTTGAGATTGTTCCTGTAATTGTTAATGAAGACAATAAAAGGACACCAACAAGCAAGTGAAGAAACGAGAGACCATCATAGTAAGTTTATGTTGATCACATCTTTCTTTCTTTATCAGTTCCTTCATCCAATTACTTCGCTTCTTTGACTAGAAAGGTTTAACCGAAGTCTGATAACTTCTCTTTTTCTTATTTCCAAGTCTTTCTGTTATTTTACCTCCCATCATCCTCCTCCTACAAGCGTTTTTATTGTGTATATTTTCTTTATGGTCTGCAAGATAACCAATCCCAGTCGTTAGGACAAACAAATTTTAAATTTCAAAGAATATGTAACAGACTATATTTTTTAGAAATTTTAAGAGAGCTATTTCGAGATCAGTTTTGACTGTGCTTTGTAACTCTGAGTTTTGAGTATAAAGTATTTGAGATTGATCTATCATTATATTTATTTGAGTTTCCCATGTGTCCACTCTGTTAAAGTTCTCTTATGCATGCATATCATCTTCTTTTTATTTTTATGTGATCATAAATATTTAGTTTAACTATGATGGATGTGAGGAAATTTTTCTTATCTTTTTTAAATGTATGAAATGTGTGGTTCTTGGTCCTTTCTTAGGAACTTTCTTTAAAAATAAAACAAAACATTTCCCTTTATCTTTCTTGCATTTTTTTATATTTCTTTGATTACCACGACGAACTTCTGCAAAGTCCCATATTCTTAAGACCTAGAGTCCCTCGAAAATTAAAAGAGGAGTACCACCTCTATAAAAGAAAGGGGGGATTTCCATCCTCGTGAGTTTTTCATTTTGGTCCTAACGGATTCAAGCATAAAAAATTGGGGAATGAACTAAAATTTGGAACCTGGTCTAGCATTTTTTGAAAAATATATGACTTTGCCCCAATCTTATCAGCCCCACCTGGAAATTGGATTGACCAATCAGCAAAGCATTTTACACCAACTATACAATATGGTAATAATGACAACCGAGACCTATGAATAATTAGAAAGGTCCTGGCAGATCTTAGTCTAAGAAGAAGAAAGAGAAATCCTCTAGAGACAAAGGAGAGATGAGTGACAAGACCGAAGAAACCAAAGGCTAACTAGAGCATCATAAGGACAAGGTCAAGATTGAACATGGACAAATACAAAGGACCCACTACCAGAGGTAAAAGTAAGCAACTCTGTATTTTAAGAAGTGAAAACCATATTCCTGGAACCTCTTCAGATATGGCAGAAAGAAATTAACAACCATGAGAAGAACCTCATATGGAGAGATAAGGAGGTGGAAGAGATCTTCTAAGAAATCAAGAAAATCAAAGAATAATTAGAGATTCCCCTTTGAATCTTCTAGGCGAGCAACATGATCTCCATGTTCTCCCTAAGGGTACCTTAAAGGAATTTTATNTTTCATTTTCATCATGTTGAATATGACGATGTCATGGTAAGGCTGTTTCTACAAACCTTATCAGGAAGAGTGTACGAATGGTATACAACATTACCTAGTAGATAAATTCATTCATTTAATGATTTTGAAGCCATGTTCCTGAATATGTTTGCTCCTCCAATTGCTTATCATACCCTTCTCACTAATTTCACCCAGATTGGTTTGAGGAAGAATGAAAGAATATGAGATTTTAATCTCAGGTTCAATAAAACCTTGAGTAAGATTCCAGAAGATAAAATAGCAAATGACCTAGTCGTACTTAGTTGTTATAAGAATGCAATGCCCCTAAATGTGAAATATGCTATCAGAACATCCCAGATGGATACCTTGGAGGAATCAATGACTAAGGCCACGAAGATGGAACAAATCATGATTAAAACGGGTGTCAACCTCGACATTATACTGGGAAAAGTACAAAGGCAGCTGGGAGGATTAAGTATTGATAATCAAGGAGCCTCCAATTCAAGAAAAAATGAATAATTCAAGCCACGACCAACCCAAAATCAAACAATTAGAGGAGGGTTTTTCAAGGGAACCATACCAGATGTGAAAGTAGACCCCGTGGTGGCGCAAGAAACTAAGAAAATAATTGAAATTGCACAAATGAATAGAAATGTCAAGCAAATGCAAAACGAGATAACCAGACTAATAAGGGAGGATAATTATGTGGAAAATCCAAGAATTTTGGTCCCAGAGCAAAGAAGGAACCCTCCCCAAGAAAATAGAGTAAGGTTTGAAAACACGGATAATCCGTAAAGACCAAGGGTTCCCAGGAAACCTACTCCCAATCCAGTTGTTATGGATGATGTATATGATGAGCAAATACTTGAGAAAAAGAACTATACTCACCTGATGAAAGTTTTGAAACTGTACAGATGGACAGATGTGAGACGTCCATGTATATATTTTAAGAAGGCAACAATGACCCCAACTCGCAATAAAACATCGCCTAGACAAGAGGATTTGTAAATAGATCCAACAATAAGAATGATTCTGAAAAATAAGACCAAAAAGACAAAGAAAAAATAAATGAGAACAGGGAAAATGAGAAAGTGATGGATAGCACTAGAAGTAAAAAGCAACACCTGATGTCAAGCTCCACTCAGATGACATACAATGTTGTAGAGGACTTAAGTAAATTAAGGATAACTCTACCTTTTACAAAAGTGGTGAAGATTCTCCAACAAAGGGAAAACATTTTGAGATTGTTAGATGATTCGTCTGAAAAAGAAGAAGTTGTTGCTACCAATCCTAAACAAAGTCAGAACCAATCAACCACCAAGATGAGATGAAAAATTCCTCCCTTTTATATTTCAATTGAAAATCATGATTTTGCACTTCATAATTGTTTAGTTGACATTGGCACGACCAATAATATCATGCCACTAGTGGTCATGGAGGCATTGGGAATGAACTATACCAAATATTATGAAACTGGTGAAATTATATATGCAATTGATTCTAGAAAAGTGCCAACTTATGGAGAAATCAAGGACTTTTATGCTTGGATCACGATTGCCCACCATATTATTATAGTTTTCAATATTATTGTGGTAGAAATTCCTCTGGCATATGGAGTTGTGCTTGGAAGAGATTGGTCATCCATGATCAAGGGATATATAATGAACGATGGAAGTTGCATGATGTTGCCAGGCAAAGAAGGAGCAATGATTAAGGTGCCCTATGAACCCAGGAAACCCTTCTCTTTCAAGAAGAAATAAAATGAGTTAATGGAAGATTATATAGACGTCGTAATTGGAAATTATGCTATCCTAGACATGGAACATAGTGAAAGCCTAGAGAAAGTGCAATATGTAGCGAATCAAAAGTATATGCTTGAAGGTTATTGGAGGATGTCATTCGATGGAGATTTTTTGATCTTTGGGAGTGGAGTTGGAATTGTATTTGTGAGTCCAAGTAAGATTATGCATCCACATGTTATCAGATTGGAATTTGCATGTACTAATAATGAGGCAAAATATGAGGCTTTGATTCAGGGGATGATTCTTGCACGAGAAATGAAGATCGAACATCTAATTGTGACTAGCGACTATGAGTTGGTGATTAATCAGGTCACCTAGAGGTATAAAATCAACAAGGAAAGACTCAAGTTATATTTCAAAATAGTTAACGAATTGATGGAATCTTTCAGCTCTTTCAACATTTCCTTCATTCCAAGGGACAAGAATCAGAAGGAAGATTCATTGGCCTTGGTGGCCTCATTGTGAAACCCAGATGATATACAAAGAAAAAAACACTTTTTCAAGTAGAAATAACATTCTGACCTTATGTACCCAATAACATGGAATATTTTCAAGTGTTTGAGAATGATGAACAGTTGAATTTTTTTTTTTTGAATGATGATGATGATGATGAAGACAATCACATGTATGTTGTTTCAAAATATTGTATACAATATGAATCTATTTTTACAAAAGATGATCATGCTAGGAAACTCCTGGAAGAAATTTCACTTAGAAAAGGTGCAAGAAAGAAGAAAGCTCAACATTGGAACTGACAGTTCCCCAAAATATGTCAATTTGAGAGTTGATGCACCATTGAGGAAGTTGATCAATATGTGGCATTATTTAAACAATATCTTGATGTGTTCGCATGGACCTATGATGATTTGAAAGCTTATGAAAAAACAATATTTCAACATATCATTCCTTTGAGAGAAGAAGCAAAGCTGGTCAAACAAAAAATAAGGATGATGAACCCCAAATTGAAACCTCTGGTAAAGATTGAGTTGGAGAAATTAAAGAAGTCCAGAATAATATACCCCATTAGACATTATGATTGGCTTTCAAGCCCTGTGATAGTAAGAAAGGAGACCAAGGAAATCTGGATGTGTGTGGATTTCAGGGATCTTAACAAAGCAAGCCTAAAGGATAACTATCCTTTACCTAACATGGATTTTCTTCTCTAGCAAGTCACAGGATCAGCTTGTATGTCCATGTTGGATGGTTGCTATGGATATAACTAAGTCTTGGTTGCTGAGGAAGACAGAGCAAAGACAACATTCATAACACCGTGGGAGACATATGCATATTCTAGGATGCCCTTTGGTTTGAAGAATGTTGGATTCACATTCCATAGGGACATGGATCATGCATTTAGTGGTTTGATAGGAAAATTCATGGCAGATTATAAATATGAATTGACAGTGCATTCAAAAACAAGGGGAGATCATATCCATCACTTGAGAAAAGTTTTTGACAGTTGCAGATTATATGGTGTCTCTCTAAATCCAAAGAAATGTTTATTTGTTGTAACTCAAGGTAAACTATTGGGTCATATTGTGTGCAAAGATGGGATTTATATAGATCCAGAAAGAGTTAAATAAATAAATGAACTCAACCCCCCATCATCTAAAAAAGGAGTTCAATCATTTTTCAAAAAGATCAATTTGTGTGAAGGTTTGTCCTTGACTATGCAAGTATTGTGAAGCCAATCAATTTATTGTTGAAGAAGGAGCAGAGGTTTGAATGGACAGTGGATACTCAAGAAGATTTCAATAATATCAAAATAGGGATCAACACAACTCTTGTCCTCATTAGCCTAAATTTTCAAAGGGATTTCATCATCTATTTGTTCGCTATAGAAACAATTGTTTCCTCTATTATTACTCAGAAGAATACCAAGGGTGAAGAAATCCCAATCAGTTTCATGAGAAAAACCCTTCATGATTATGAATTAATGCATTCAGAGTTGGAAAAGCAAGCCCTAGCTCTTGTGAAAGCGGTGGCGCATTTTCGCACATACATACTAAATCCCCATGTCATTGCTTATGTTCCATCCTCATCAGTAAAGATTTTGTTGAATCAACAATTAAGAAAAGGAAAATGGGCTAACTGGTTGGCGAAGATCCAAGAATACGATATTGAAATTAAACCTTTAAAGGTTTTCAAAGGACAAGGTTTATGCAACCTCATCGCAAATAGTGATTATGTGGATGAAATGATTTCAATTTCAGTAGGAGAACCATTGGCTAATTCAGAATGGTATGGAGATATTGTATTCTACTTGAGGTCCAGGAAGTTTCCAGTAACCATGAACCCTAAAGAGAGAAGAACATTGAAGATGAAGGAAAATCAATATATGTTGATTGTTGATATACTATTCAGAAGGAACTATGATGGTATATTAATCATATGTGTTGATGAAAACAAAGCCCAAGAACTAATGAGAGAATTCTATGAAGGAATATGTGGTGGAAATTTTTCACCCACTGCAACCTCCCATAACATAATAAGAGTTGGATTTTATTGGCCATCCATTTTCAGAGACTCGTATGCTACAATAAGGAAGTGTGTATCATGCCAGCAATTTTCAGGGAAAATGAAGAGATCTGTGATGTCATTACAACCCATAATTGTAGAACAACCATTCTCTCAATGGGGACTCAATGTCGTCGGGCCAATAAATCCAAAGTCGAGCAAGGGACACATGTATATCCTAATCGCTATAGATTATTTTACAAAGTGGCCTGAGGCAGTGCCATTAAAAGGGGTCGATTCTGAAGAGTTAATTAAGTTCCTCAAACACAATATTTTGTCAATATTTGGTGTCCCGGATAAGTTTATCACTGATAATGGTTCATTTTCATTGGTTCAAAGTTTATATAATTCTGTGGAGAATATGGAATTATTATGGGGAAATCATCAAACTATTATCCACAAGGGAATGGTCTTGCAGAATCCACCAATAAGATGCTCATTCAAATATTGAAGAAAACTATTGACAAAAACCAAATGAATTGGAATTTGAAGTTGACTGATGCATTGTGGTCAAGCAGAACAACTCCAAAGGGCAACATTGGGATGCCCCTGTATACATTGGTTTATGGGAAAGAAGTGAAAATTCCAATTAGCCTCGAGCTCAATTCCTTGACTTTCATGGTTAATACAAAAGATGCAGAAGACAATTAACCTATCCAAAGGAGAATCAACCTGTTGTTGAAATCATAGGAAGAACGAAGTAAGGCCCTGAATAGAACCTCTCAGAGACAACAAAGTATCAAAAGATATTTTGACCAGAGTGCAACTGTAAAGAATTTTCGGAAGGGAGAATTGGTGCTACTCTGGAACAAAGCCAAGAAGAAACCATCTATGCACACCAAATTCGCGGAACTCTGGATTGGACCATACATTGTCGAAACGATCCTAGGTTTTAATTCCTATATTCTCCAAGACGTGAAGGGTAAAAGGTTAATGATGTCTATCAACGAGCAACATTTCAAAGGTTTCTTCACCTAAAACTTTCTCATTTCCCTTGTACATAAATTTATTTTTCAGTTTGTATATTCTTACCTTTGACTCCATAGCCCAATGGACAAAAGCGCTTGGTCATAAATATTATGGATTCTTGACAACCCACAGGGTGTTATCATCCCACAATTGGAGCTAGTTGTTGAGATCGATTCCTACTTCCAAAATTTCCCTCCCCTTTCTATTTTCCCAACTTCTTTTTTCCATTTCTTCTCCCTCTGCTATACCTGCCTTCATTTCCCTTTCTTTTCTCCTTTCTCTTTTCCCTTTCTAGTTACTATACTTAGCCTTTTTTCAAAAAACCGACGGGTTCACGAGTTAGCGGACTCATGGATCCTCACCTCGACCCATATTCCCATATCATGAGTCCAACTAACCATAGTGTTATTATGTACTTAACTGTTTTTACAACCGCAGGTTCAAGCTTTCATATTCCAAGTTCTGCGATATCCATTTTTCACCCAAGCACCCTTGATATACATTATGACCATCATACTTGCCACGGATACCAAACTCCTAAGTATCTCATTTTTCCTATTGGGTCTGACCAACAACAGTGTAACATAGCCTACTTTCGATTGTTCGCAACCGCGGGTTCGTAGGTTCCTGGGCTGGCGGGTTCACAAAAGTTTCCAAATTCAAATTTCTCTCGTCTGTCTCCACCACTTTCGCGCTTTTCCAAATACACATTTAGTATGGTTTAATGTTAATAACTGATCATGTAGGTTCCATAAAAATCAATATTAAAAAGAGAATGGATCGAAGGGATTTTCCATTACGTTGCATTAAAGCATGATTTTCCAAAGGTTATATTATTGTTATCTCTCTCAAAGGATTCATTTCAAGTATTATCAAGTTAAAAGAACACTCTCGTCAACCTATGGCAGCAACAACTCGACAACAGTTCTGCCTTGATACTTTGAATATTTTTGGGCATGAAGACCAGAACTTTCAGTGGTCCAGAGTGTATTTTTATTATTCATCTCCTCCTGCTAAAAAAGAAGTGATCTGGACGTCCGGAATTGCGCATGCAGGGTGTGTCCCTAAAGTATTCGATTGCAAAGAGTTGGTTGCATGGTGTATTGAGAAATACATACCGAGTCAGTTGATTATTCAACTTCAAGACCATTCCCCCATCTATATTTCACCACAAGTGTTTCGTAAGATGTTGAAACTTCTAGAGCTAACACTTAATTTCAAAGGAGAGGATTGCAAAGATTTCCTAAAAAGACATGATAATGGCCTGGACCTCTTTCCTGAGTTCTTGGAGAATCCCACGGCTATCCTAGAATACATTACTAGGATTCAGGTCGACTCATTTAAAAATCCCTTTTGGGAAATCACTTGGTTGTTTACCAGGCTGACAGGCCAAGAAAGTACCACCAGTATTTCCCACATGATTCTTTACATTTTATATTTTACAGTTAAAGAGAAAGCTATTTTCGATTGGGGAATACTGATTTCCATTGAAATCTCTTCCCAATTGTCATAATACAATAAAGACAAGAAATTATTCAAGGCTTCTTATTTGGTGTTTACGATAACATATTGTTGTCAATTTCCAAAATTGTCTATCTATAAGAGGGTGAACTATGAACTTGACCTAGTTACCTTCTGGTACCAAGCATTATGGAGACATAAATATTCTTTGCATTTTTATGAAGTTTACAATGATTTTGTTTCAGTGTTCAAAGAACTATTATTTGGAAAAGATACCCCCAGGATATCCGACCAGAAAAAGAAATTCTTGGATAAAAAAGGGACGTTAGAATAGATGGAAAATCACAATGTTATAAGGATTTTTTGTTCCAAGGAAATCCCTCTTTTCTTCCATACCACGTATCTGATAAAATGTTTATCACATAAGTGGCAAGGTAGTATAATTTCTGGCTACACTTTTTCCATGAGAAATGGAAAAAGCAATTCATACCCTTGCCTTGGAAAATTGGAGACTTTATATTCAGGAATATAAACAAAATTGATGAGTTTGTGAACCACTTCCACAATGTGAACCTAAAATATTTTGAAAGGATAAATGGGTTTGACCCTAAAAAAATTTTCACAGAACATACGGTGACAGTTGGATTCAGAAACTCATTTATCCATACTATTCTGAGTGAACAAGAAGATAACAACTTAGGCGCTCCTGCTCACAATGATAGTGATTTGGAAGCAATACTTAGTACTAATGAGTTTTACAAGAAGGAAGGAAAGGGTCCCAACGAGAAGAGCGCCTAGTCCCCAACTGTTACTCCTAAAACTGCCACATTTCGGAGCAATGCTCCAATGGCCCACCCAACTAGGAAAGTTACCAACAATAGTTCAAACGGTGGAGGACAAAAAAATCCCCCTTCGGGAAAAATTGAGATCTCTCACAAGCTTCCTTTGAGAAATAAGAGGAAGAATGTCGTGCAAGAGGAAGAATACCATCGCATAGAAAATGAAATCAACAAATTCTCTCTTGAAGACATGGAGCTTGAGGCGGACATCGAGAACATTTTTCCCACCATTGATCAACTAGGAAACACAGTCCATCAAAATTCATCATAAGAGACAATTGAGAATGGAATTTTCAATGAAGAAGAATCATTTTCTTTTCAGAGTGTTGTCTTTGACAGGGAATCCAAGAAATTGATTATTGAAAAAGGTGATATGAAGAATGAGAAAGGAAAATGTCATTCATAGGTTGACCTAAGAGATATGAGGCCTTCCCAGATTTCTAAAATTCATAGAGCAACCGGGGATGCTCTGGATGACCCCATTGGTGGTCTAGAAGTAGAAAACATGAAGTTGAAAGAAAGGATCAAGGAACTGGAAGATGCCTTAATGCCTCTTCCACTTCTAGCTAGTCCTTTGACAATGGTCAGACCCACCACACCCACTGCTAAATTGAAAGGATATTCAAGCCTACTTACATCAACTAGAAGCTATGTAGAGAGAAATATTAATAAAAGAATAACATTGATCACAGAATCATGAGAGGTCTCAAAAAATATTGTTTCTTTTGGCTTGAGGGTGCATGCCTTCCATGAGTATTTTCAAGTTGACCTGAATAACGAAGAAGGTTTTTACCTTGATGTTGTACTACCTTTTGGAAAAAAAAAAATCCAACAGGACAGAACTAAGGAGAAGAGAGGAGGATCTTCCCTCCCCAAGTCTGATAAAACAATTGAATGCATGCTAGAAAGAAAAGATAAAAAAATTGAATAATATTGTTCAAGCATGCAACCAAGCTATATCAAAGAGGGAATAACTATTCAAGAGGCTCACAGAAATAGACCTAGCTGGAGGTACTAATGAACTACAAGACCCCAAACTAATTCTCAACTCAATGTTCCTAACAAAGCAATAATTTGACGAACAAGTTGAGATTTTTAAAGGGGTGTCAGTTGAAAAGTTCTATGGTATACTTGAATATGATGAGGGTGACATAGAAAATTGGCTAGTGGACTACTCTGTAAAGAATCAAGACATTGAGGAAGCATTACATGGTATTTCCCTTAATTTGAGAGACTTGGAGGGCGAGTTGTTCAACATCAAAATATGGCATGAGATTAACGTGGCACCAATGAAAAGTTATATTGAAGAATGGTTCAAGAAAGCGATTGACAAATTGACCAACGAGGGGTAAGAAACAGTTGATATGGTTCCTGTAACCGTTAATGAAGACAATAAAAAGACACCAGCAAGCAAGTGAAGACACGAGAGACCATCATAGTAAGTTTATGCTATTCACATCTTTCTTTCTTTATCAGTTCCTTCATTTAGTTACTCTGCGTCTTTTACTAGAAAGGTTTAATCGAAGTCTAATAACTTCTCTTTTTCTTCTTTCCAGATCTTGATTTTCTTTTACCTCCCATCATCCTCCTTCTACAAGATTACTTATTGTGTATATTTTCTTTAAGGTCCATGGGAGCCCCAATCCCAGTCCTTAGGACAAACAAATTTTAAATTTCAAAGAATATGTAACAGACTATATATTTTTTAGAAATTTCAAGAGAACTATTTCAAGATCATTTTTTACTATGCTTTGTAACTCTAAGTTTTGAGTAAAAGTATTTGAGATTGATCTATCATTATCTTTATTTGATATTTCCATGTGTCCACTCTGTTAAAGTTCTCTTGTGCATGTGGATCATCTTCTTTTTATTTTTATGCGATCAAAAATCTTTAATTTAACTATGATGGATGTGAGGAAATTTTGCTTATCTGTTTTAAATGTATGAATTGTGTGGTTCCTGGTCCTTTCTCAGGAAATTTCTTTAAAAGGAAAACAATAAATTTCCATTTATCTTTCTTGCAATTTTTATATTTCTTTGATTACCACGATAAAATTCTACAAAGTCCCATATTATTAAGACCTAGAGTCCCATGAAAATATTAAATTAAAGAGGAGTACCACCTCTATAAAAATGTAGGGGGGTTTACATCCTCGTGAGGTTTTCATTTCGGTCCTAACAGATTCAAGCATCAACATATCATCAGTTCCCATCGAATGGAAAAGATCCTCAAAAAAGGCCATTCCGACATTATTTCCCAACTCAATTCCATTCAAGCAGTTGAGACACCATCTGTGCATCCTGACCTCCAATCTATACTTGGTAAACACCACACAATTTTTCCATTCCTCATGGCCTTCCCCCCTCCTACGATGTTCATTATCATTCCATTCCTCTAGTCCCGGGCAGTCTTCCTCCCAATGTTCGCCCGTATCATCATCCCTTTGCCCAGAAGAAGGAAATTGAGAAAATTGTTCAATAATTTCTCGATGCAGGTGTCATCCGCTATAGTACTAGCCCCTATTCTTCTCCTATGGTCATGGTCCTAAAAAAAGAAGGAACATGGCACATGTGTCCCGAATTTCATGCTCTCAACAAATTCACCATAAAAGACAAGTTTCCCATTCTTGTCATTGATTATCTATTGGATGAATTGACTGGTGCTCCCTACTTTACTAAACTTGATCTTCGTTATGGTTACCACTAGATATGTATGAAAGAGTCTGACATTTCCAAGATGACATTTGGAACTCATGAGGGTCACTATGAGTTCTTGGTCATGCCCCTTGGCCTATGTAATTCCCCCTCCACTTTCCAAAGTCTCATGAATCATGTCTTCCATCCTTTTCTTCATCATTTTGTCTTAGTTATTTTTTATGATATTCTCATATATATTAAAACTTGGACAACCCATCTTCCCATGTGGATAAAGTTCTCCATCTCTTTTCTCAACACCAAATTTTCCTCAAATAATCTAAATGTGCCTTTAGAGCTTCCTAAGTGAAGTATTTGGGTCATATTGTTGGCAAGGATGGTGTCAGGGTGGATCCTACGAAAATTGAAGCTATGTAGGATTGGCCTCACCCTAAAACTCCCAAGAGTTTGCGTGGTTTTTTGGGTTTAACGGCATATTATCACAAATTTGTTAAGAACCATGAAAAAATTGCACCCCCTCTCACTGCTCTCCTTAAAAAGAATGCTTTCAATTGGAATCCTACAACTGGTCAAGCATTCCATGCTTTGAAAGGGTCTATGTGCACAAATCTTGTCCTAGCCCTTCCCTACTTCAAAAAGACTTTTGTCTTGGAATGTGATGCATCCGAGAAAGGAATTGGCATAGTACTTATGCAAGATAGTAGGCCTTTGGCCTTCACTAGTAAACAACTGTCAGAGAACCATTTGGGCCAATAAATATATGAAAAGGAAATGATGGCCATTATGCATGTTGTGGATCTCTGGCATCCTTATCTATTGGGGCAATGCTTCCAAATTAAAACATATCATCAGAGCCTCAAGTATTTTCTGGAGCAACGAATTTCATCCTCGGATCAACAAAAATGGGTGACCAAGCTATTTTAATATTATTATGAGATCATTTACAAGAAAGGAAAATACAATGTGGTTGCAAAATATGAATATGAAGATTCCCTCTTTTATCTATCCTTCATTGTACTAGATTGGCTCCAAGTTGTTTGCTAGGAATGGCTACAAGATCCCAAAATGTCACATCTAATCCAATAATTTCAAGACAATTATTCAGTTTCTCCAGAGTAATCTTGGCACAATGAAGAGCTTCACTACAAAGGCCATATGTATTTAAGAAAAAAGTCACAACTTAAATCCACAGTGCTATCCGAGCTT
Source organism: Picea sitchensis (assembly GCA_010110895.2). Taxonomy (NCBI): domain Eukaryota; kingdom Viridiplantae; phylum Streptophyta; class Pinopsida; order Pinales; family Pinaceae; genus Picea; species Picea sitchensis. Next base: position 4,192 of record SNQJ01S0091921.1, on the reverse strand, counting down.
CATGCTACACCCACAGGTGGGCATCCTGGGTTTACCAAAACCTATGACAGGGTCAAACATTCTTTTTTCTGGGATGGTATGAATCATGATGTACACACCTTTGTGGTGGAATGTGATGTCTGTCAATGCAACAAGGGAGAAACAGACAAAGCCCTAGGCACATTACAACCACTTCCAATTCCACCCGCTATTTGGAGGGATGTTTCTATGGATTTCATTGTTGGCTTACCTAAATTGGTAAATAAATATGTCGTCATGGTGGTCATTGATTGTCTTTCCAAATATGATCATTTATGTTCTCTTCAACACCCATTCACTACAACCACAGTGGCTCAAATTTTCATGGATCATATCTTCAAGCTTCATGGCATGCCTCATTCCATTGTCTCTGACTGAGATCCCACTTTCACCAACAATTTTTGGCAAGAACTGTTTAGGATACAGGGAAACCACTTGCATCTCAACACAACATATCATCCCCAGACTGATGGTAAAACTAAAGTTGTCAACAAGTGTTTGGAAACATATTTGAGGTGCTTTTCATATGAGACAAAAAATCAGTGGTCTCAATGGTTACCCCTTTTTGAATGGTGGTACAACACTTCTTACCATATAGCTACTCGCATGAATCCTTTTGAAGCAGTATATGGACAAAAGTTGCCTTTGGTTCTCTCAGACATGCCCGATGTCTTGAAGGTACAGGCAGTTGAACAAACTCTTACATTTCGAGAGGCTATTCTCCATACCCTCAAAGAGAATTTAGTGATGGCTCATAATCACATGAAGGAAAAAGTAGATCAAGGTCGCTCAGAACGTTAATTTTCTAAAGGGGACCAGGTGTTTCTTCGACTGCAGCCTTATCAACAAACTTCACTCAAGGATGACCATTTTCAGAAGCTGGCGCCCAAATTTTATGGTCCTTATACAGTTCTTAAGAATGTGGATAGGTGGTATGTCAGTTATCTTTTCCCAGTCATTCTAAGCTCCATCCTATTTTTCATGTCTCCTGCTTAAAGAAGGTGATTGGAAGTAAGTGCCAAACTCAAACCAATCTTCCCAAGTTGGATGAAGAAGGATACATCTAGTTGCAGCCACAAGCAGTCTTGGACTAGCGTGAGCATCATATTTGTCAGTGCACCATTAAGGAAGTGTTAGTACAGTGGAAAGATACAACTCCAACAGATGCCACTTGGGAGCCAGCTACCATTCTATAGCAATTTCCTCATCTCAAGCCTTGAGGACAAGGCTTTTTTTTAATGGGGAGGGCATGTTAGGGACCTAACCTCCCTAACCCCTCACATAGGTAGAATAATATATTTTCCATGTAATAAAGGCCAATATTAATAAGGCTTAGTAATAAGGAAGAATAAGTCAAATGTAAGAATACCTAATAGAAGCTTCCACTTCTAGAAGATCTTCCTCTAGATTTTTCTTTTGGTAGATAGATTTAGTATAAATAGGAGTTGAGGGTATGTGAGGTTTTTGTTTTGAGAATTATTGTAATAGAGCACTGCTCTGCTAGAGGTTTCCCCCTTGAAGTGGCAAGTGAACATTGTTTCCTATCAATAAAGGTATTATTTTGGTGTTGTGGTTTCATCTATTGTATTGTTCCGTTGTTATCCACTACAATATTTACTTTTTTAGCTATTATAATAGATCTCGTACCTTACAACTACCGGCAATGGAACCAATGTTATAGTCTAGGGGAAAGTATGAGAAGGTTTCCAACATATCCTTAAACAAAGAATTACACACTACAACATTATATGTAAGATCACACAGACATATAGAAGAACATACACAAGTGGAGGAGAACCATCAATAGCTTTTATTATATATGATTCCATAAAAACCTTTGTCTTTCCATTACATGCTAGTGTATATATGTGTGATATATAGTTACCCATTGGTTACATTCCTTTACTGGTTGGTCAATACTAATTGTTTGTTCGACCAACTTCCTAACCAACTACTGCAGTCGACTTGGCTAGTCTACTGGTGGGTCTAGTCAGTGGGGCCGACTAGCCATATGACATTTATGTTTTTTTGTATGTATATTCATGAATAATGTTAATGGCCATATGATATTTATGTTCTCACTTATGATCAATATTTTTAAGAATGAGAAACTTTGTTATGCTAGTCAATATTAATAGTTTATTTTTGTTGATATTAATGTCATTGATTTTTTTTGTGTTTCATGTTAGTTAATCTTTATGAAAATGGATATATTTTTTGAATGTTGGACATTATGTGTCCAACAAATGTACTAACATACTTTTAATTTGGTGTGTAAATAGAAATAACAATTTTACACTTTATTTTAGAGATAGGGAAGATATTATCCAACATGGAGTGAGGGTGGGCGAGGGGTATATTCTTAATATAGATCTTGGCCGATATATCCCTCATAGAAATCTTGTTAAGAAAGGATGGATAATGGTTTCAATTGTGGCTGTGTTAAACTTTAAGTCTCCTCTACCAGATATGAGCATATATAATAGGAAATCTAGAAGGATCTGATGAGGCGTGGCCTAAAATAAATTTGGGCTTTTTATTGCAAGGGAAATATTATAACATCTTTGGTAACTAGATCTAATAGTGATCCCAAGAAGTTATCTCAATCGGTTATTACCAATGTTGTTGGGCATTTTTCTAGCTTTGTGTTGGCAGGGGTTTTCTTCAAATCCCCTGGGTGAGGTGCACTAGTCTACACCAATGGGTTTACTAGGGATGCCATCCATGGATGTGGGTAAGCCTCTCTTGGGTTTCCTTGCAAGGTTTTCCTTGGAAAAAACAACTAGATCCAATAGTGAGATTTCCACATCATTATATTGGAAGAAAGAAGCACATTTATATGTTTAATGTCTTTTATCACACATGCTTCCGCATGGATAAACATGTTCATTGCAAAGGAGCTATATTTAATCTACACAAGGGAGAAATTATTGTGATGAGTCCACTAGGTGAAACAAACCTTATTATTTACATAGAAGAAATATGTGCAAGCAAAAAATTTCAAGATCTATGACAAGTCAATAAGTATGTTGGTTGAATGGTCAATAAACAAATTGGTTGGAAATTCTAAAGGGAAGGAAAATTGATGGAAAATTGAGGGAAATTTTTAAGACAATGAATCTATGGGACACTCTAGAGAATTTGGGGAGTTATAGAGAATGTTTTTCCATTAAACCAATAAGATGTTAGCTCTTCTAATTAAGAACGAGATAAGAAGACCATTTAAGTGTCAAGGCCATATAGAAAGGTTAAGCAAGACAATGTCACAAAAAGAGTTATCACATGTAAACTATATAGTGAAAGAGAGAAAAAATTGACTTCTAGCATCACAAGTGTGTCTTACAAAAATGAATGTCTACTACATGTGGATGGAAAGGCCATTGTGCATGCAATGAGAATAATGAAAGAAATTGATAAAAATGGTAAAAATGAATTTTTCTTGAGTTTTCTACTTTTATCTCTTTACAATTCTTATGTTGAGCTGAATTTCAACTTCCATCACTCTTCACATCAATACTAAGTGTCACCCTTCCCCACACAACCAAAGGAAAAAATCAGCTAACCATTTTCACTATTGAAATTCACATTTGTGAAAAATCAAACACAAAAACAAATGTTAAAATGTAAAAGCCCGATTTAAAGCTCCCCACAACCAAACTAAAGTGATTACCTATATAAAAAAAAAAGACATGAACACTTTTCTACAAATCATGTACATACTTGTGTAAGTGTCTAACTACTTACATAGAAAGTGTAATGTCTAACTATTTACTTAGAAAGCATTCCATTTCAACAAAAAAAATAGTAGATATATGAATTCAAAGGATTAATTTGGCACCATGTTTTTCTCTACAAGTCGTATGCACATTCCGTTGGTGGGAATAGGCAGAGGATCCATCTTCATTCCTTCATTGGGATCCATCACACACCATTCATATCGAGTGATGAGGTGATGCATAAATACTCTAATCTGCAATTTAGCAAGCTCATACCCTGCACATAGACGAGGCCCCCCACCAAATGCAACAAATATGTGTGGTGTAATTCTATCTTCAAATCGTGATGGCTTAAACTTTTCTGGTTCTGGAAAATATTCACCATCATAATGAGTCGAAGCTGTCCACAACACCTAACAAAAATATATGTATTTCTTAGTTTAACAATGATATCTATA
>SNQJ01S0091920.1:9086-30556 GCA_010110895.2 Picea sitchensis | reverse complement strand
CTCTATATATATATAACCAATGACCCCCTGATTCACCATCAAGAATCCTCTATTCTTTATTTTATTTTATGTAAGTATTTTATGGCCACCTGATTCATCAACAAGAATTTTCTGCTTTTAATTTTGTTTTCCATTAAGTGATTTTATTTCTGTTGTGTATTTACCTATGCGTTTTATAATCTTTCTACTACTATGTTTCTGAACAATAAAATAGTGCAATAAACCATCAATCACACTACAAGGCGTCTAAATTTACAAAAAAACCAATGTGGAAAAACCAACAATAGAAAAATGAGGGGTCATTTTAAAAAATGGTTCCAATTGTTGAGGCTCTCGCTTTTGGAGCATAAAACAATATATATCTCAAGTTCTAACTTCACTCTCTAGTATCCACAATATTTCCCAAAATATCTCACCAAATTAGGACATTGTGCGCTCTAACAACTTCTCGGGATGGCTTTGATATATGATTGGAAGATTGATTTCATCTCAAAGGGAGATAAGTCTGTTGCTTATCTCATTGAATCGATTTCATTTTCTTCATATCGTTTGATGGCAACAATCGATTTCTCTTAGCTTCTCAAGTCGATTGATTTACTTTATATTTCATTTTCCTTTAGCCAATCATGTGGACCTCGTTTCTTCTCATTGAAATGATATTCCCTTTTCTCCAATGCAACGACTCACAAGGGCTTCAAGGTTTTGGAGTGGGAAACAAGTAGGTTATTAAAGTATTGCAGCTATTCAGGTGGTGTAGAAAGCAATGCTTTAGTGATGATGAGGTGGTGAGATCAAGGAACTAAGCATGTCATACTGTCAGAGTTAATATGTCAGGCTAATTTAATATGTCACACTGTTAGACCGATTTAAAGAATCAAGTTGTCTAGTTTGTAGCCGTCGAGGAAGGTCTACATGAAAGCTACGAGTATTTTAAGTGACAACGAGAAAGTGTGCTAAAGGCTTCAAGCATGAAGATTCGTATATTGTGTCAATCTCTTCATATTTCGATTCTTGATATTAATTTTATACTATTTGGCGAATGGTGACAGGTTCAGGAAAAACCATTCGTATGGTATACCTTCGGCATAATAAGTTACTTATGAAGTGTGACCCACTTTTACAGAATAAGTGAGAATCACTTTTACAATGAAATTACTCTATAAATTAAAGTAGAATGCAAAAAATAACTTAAAAGAAAATATTAAAATTACTTAATAGTGATTCACTTTTATGATTTAAGTGAAATGCACTTTACAATGAATGCATGATTTGTGACTTTAACTCAAGACCTCTCACTAAATAAGTTAACTTTCAACCAAGTGAGCTAGTGCAAACACATTATAATTGTAAAGGAGGAGGATGCATGTGTTGTTGTTATTGGATCTCAGTTTCAAAGTGTGCGTTAACTACACAAACCTTCCTTTCTGTGTGCTCATATAAAAACAAACGAAATTTTGGAATTTTTTTATGAATCTCAACAACAATCGGGTTAGATCTTGGTTCGCTTACCTGAAAGATGCAAGTTTTCTCTATGTTTTTGATTTGCTAGGCTCACCTACAATGCAAAGCAAAGAACATACACAGAAAATAAAACACTTTCCGCTTTGTTTATGATTTTTCGAGATCACACAGTGTGCATGACAGAGGATACACAGATCATAAAGAGTAGCAACTTGGAAATAAAAATTGAAAACCAAAATATTAACTTCGTAATTTTTTGTAAAAAATGGGCGTATTCAGGGTTTATACCTCTGGATCTGATTAAAATGGCCATAACTTGGGCAGATTGAAACCTTTTCAAGTGAAATGAAAAGAGTTTCTAACTAAAATAAGTAATCTAGACATAATGGAACAATCCTTTTGGCCTGAAAATGTATGGAAATAGAAGAAAAAAATGTGGCAACTCGGATTCAATATCTCGATCTGCGATGAGAGCGGATGTTCAAATGGACTATAATATCGTGTTTGAAAAAACATGGTATTTCAACAAAGGACCAACACCTTCAGTAACCACTCACACAACCAAATCAAATATCAACATACCGATGTTTTTACGTGGTTAAAATCTTCGAAGAGAGAAACAATCCATTGCCCAAGCCAACGTGGCCACTTGAGACAATATATTAATACAAAATAAAATTATTTTACAAGAGAGTTTATCACAATCAATTATCAACAAATGACCCTTCATGCTCTTTAAATAGAAATCGTGGACCAATTTAGTATTAAGCTATGGATCATTGTAGTCATTAAGATCGAAGAGAATATGAGCCGTCATATCACTCTGTTTAGAACATATCGTGACCGTTGGATTACATAAATACAAATGCATACTAATGCATACTAAATAAACATACTAAGAAACACACTTTTACTTAAATACACATTAGACCAAGTTGATATTAACTAACTCCTAAGTGTCTAAATATCCTAACAATTAGACTATTTCGAGACATTATGACTTCAAACTTGTGATATGCCATTGACCTGCTGCAAAATGTTGGGCAAACCCATTATAGTGTGATTATCAGGCACTCTATGATAGGTTCCAAAAACCCCATTTATTTCACAAGGATGGTAAGGTATACAAACTCATCTTATCCTTGATCAATTCTCTTCTTTTTAGTGGGTCAACCGTTAAACATGTGAATTTGAACAACTACGTGACGTTTGTGCTCCACCAAGCTAGGGGCAATCATGTAAGGTTCGTCCTTCCCACATTCATAATATGCTAGATTATTATGCTAATATTTTTGAAGAATTAAAAGGGCTTCCACCATTTAGGGCCATGCAATTCCATTGAATTAGTTTCATGCCTTTCCTTACTTTTTTGGGCACCACACTACATTGGGAGAAAGTGTTGAGAGATATATGTAGATTAACGAGTGTTGGGAGGATGATAAAATCAAACTTTCTTGTCTTAGTTTCCACAAAGGAAAAACATGTGGAATTTGTATACAAACTACCTAGCATTGAATAAGATAATGAAGACCTTGATCAACTTAAGGGAGTAAGTTTTTCACCAAGCTTGACTTGGCCTTGGAAATACCATCAAGTTCACATGGAGCCTAATGATGTTTGGAAGATTGATTTTGAGACCAAACTTGGGATTTATAAGTCTATGTTTATGCCATTTGGTTTAGAGGGAGACTGAAGGCCTTTCCTTACACTTTGGTTTAACCCATGACACACCAATTGAGTTGGGGTCAACTTGCTTATACCAAGAGTGCATGTGTGAATCCAAGGTTGACCGTGACTTCCTTAAGATGTGCTTGGATGTATAAAGGAGAGGAGATACAAATGTGACGATCTTTGGGGTTATGAAGGATTGAATCATGTTTGAGCTAGGTGTAACATCAACGGGGGCTTGAAGGAGGATATTCCTATAATTCGAGCAATTGTGAAGGACTTCAATGATGATATTCCCATGCTATTGGAAGAAAGGCCATCAAGGATTAAATACTTGACTTTAGGAAGGAGCGTAATTGAGGAGGGATTTTTCAGAATGTTAAGGGAGGGCCTTGCAAATGTAGAGTGGCAATGCAAACTTGATTAGGGATCATCATGCCCAATAGATGGTGGAGGTTTACATCATGAGGATGAAGAAATAAGATGTATCTTCGTGTGTGAAAATTTCCATGACTGGGGATGAAAGGGGGAAAACCTTCACTTAGGAATGAGCAGGGTCGATGGGAGCTACCTAGTGGAGCTTCCAAAATGTAGCATGATGATGATTGTGAATCCTTGTTCTACCACATAGGAGATGATCCACCACCATCAAAGGGAGCAGATGAAGAAAGGAGTGGAGTCGCCCCTTTATTTATAAAGGTTGTCTAAGGTTGAGGGGAAAATGGTTAAGGGATGAAGAGAATGGGGAAATGGTTAAGAGATGAACTGAAAGCACTAGGTTAATTATTAAAATATAAGTTCATGTTCACCTAGAGTCTTCATTAGTTTAAAATGGTACGTTATTTAAATCTTGGTAAGAAAGAATTTCAATGCCTAAACATGAACTCTAATTTAAGAACCCAAAAATAAAGGAAATACCAAAAGGAGGAGAAGGAAAGTGGATCAAATATGCATGAATGAAGGAGAGGATTTAACCATTGATGAAGTGAATGAAGAGGTTGGACTACCACCAAGCTCCATGCAATGACCTGTCTCCTCACTTTTCCCCTAAAATTACAAGTCTCCACGATAATACTTGGGTGGGACTAACGATTAAGAACATGTGTTTCCTTCATGGAGGTCACACATTCAAGTATGGAGGGGGGTAGTGTATGTACACCTCCATAGACTAAGCAGTGAAATTGCAGTGCATAGAGGATCACTTGTGCCACAAACAGGGGGGTCTCAGTGCTAATTTGGTGTGGTACTAAGGGTGACCTTAAATTATATTACTATTATTTATATACACATACATGGAAACTATCAATTGGGTGTAGCTCGAGTGGTTTTGAGGAGAATTGTTACCCTCTCCACTCAGGTTCAAATCCCACTTTGTGATATGTTTTCTCTGATTGAGTTTATTATTGATGAGTTATATATGATATGTTCATGAGTTGTTGACTTGGCCTTGTGCCTTGAATAATCTAGGGTTTATCTTGAGCACCATCCTTATAATGAGGGGAAGTCACCGAGAGGTTTTCTCTAGGATATATTACCTGGAAAAAATATACACACATAAAAATAATACTAAATCTATTGAGTAAATAAAAGGAACAATGTTATTGATTGGTAGATAAGGTTGGCCCTTAGATATGCAGTACTCTCCCTCCAATATGGAAATGATAATATTTTGTGAAAGGGGGATTGAGAGGATCCAAGAGATACCCACAAGGAAAATACCTTGGTCAAACACTCCACTAGGTTGTAAGAAGGGAAGAATCTAATCAAAGGGATGATCACAATAGTGAGGGTGAGTCCCTTCTGCGAGGGAGTTGATGGTGATTGTAAGTTTAGGTAGTTTACGTGTTTGAGTAGAGTGAGTCCAATTCTAAAGAAAATTTGGCAAAGTTCTAGTAAAGATTTTAGAAGAAAAAGTAGTACCTAAAATAAATMRAAAATAAGGTTATTTATAGATCAAGAAARCCCATAAGATCATACAAGACATGGAAAATCACCATTCAAGAGAAATTGAAAGGGTCAGTTACTCATATGTGGGTCAACTTGAGGGATTTATTAGCTTCCATTGTGTTTATGCTATTTTGTCCATGTGTCCACATGGGACAAGGGTTGATCAATGTGATTGCTTGTGGATGGCATGTCATTAGTGGAACAAGAAGGGAAAAGGGGAAATATCATCTTTGACCTTTGTCAAACCTTGTGTGTGCTCACAACAACTATGTGGATGTTGGAAATATAAAAAATGACATCTATAAATAACCAAAGTGGACAAAATCAAATACAATTGTTGATGTTGATCCAAGTAAAGGAAGAGGATGCCTGAGTAAGGAACCTAGAAAGGATGGGTTTAGCCAAACTGATGCAGGTGCATTGACCCCCCCCCCAAAAAATCAAATTGGAAATCATGAACCTTCGAGAAAACAAACGTGTCCAAGAGGACATGATTCCTCATGATTTTTGGATAAATGATGGGTTTGTTGTGCTATTGTTGTTTTATTGAACGATCTTAGTGATATTGTGGGGATTGATCGGATCTGGTATGATTCGATCCTCTTATTGTTCATTGTTTAAAAATGTTATCCTGCGGGCGTTGCGAGGGTAGATGCCTCACACAATGTAAAACAAGCCGAGAGGGTGGCATGGCCCATAGAGACCATAGTATGTAATCAAGCTCGATATTGATTGAATAGTGTAACATGTGTATCCTCGTGATTTATGAAATTCCTTGTGTATCTGTGTGTAAATATTTGTATTGAAAATCTTGAATTAATATATTGAATGTGTGTGAGAGGCCGTGAGCGTTTGTTGTAGGTCAGAATGGACAAGGGAAGCCGTATTCCAGTGGGGAGGAATATCAACCGTTGATCATGGTAGGATTGACGGTGATCCGAGGTTTGAATAATATCGTGGAGGCGGAGAGTCCGGTGACTATCAGAGTTATAGATGGTCGAAAGACATAGTTCAAGAAAGACCCCGACTGATGGTGGAGATCTATTCGGAGTGATTTAGATTGACAAATCTAGGAGGAACATGTGGTAGTGTTCTATTGGAGTAAGCTATCAAAGTGGCCACATCTTACTAGAATCCAAATCTATCAGAGTGAGACTACTTCAAAACACTATGATAAGAGAAATTACGACCAATCAGAGTGGTCTCAACACATCAGAGTGTTTCCGATCAGAGTGACCCACATTATTGGAGCCCGACAAGAGAAGTTTGATGGTCTATGGGGAGTTAAACCCTTGATGCTTTAAGTGTTGGGTCATAGTCTGAGGTCATATTGAAGAGGTCGATAGAACTCTAATGAATTGAGCCATGATAAATCTAGCGAATCGAACGAGACTTGTATGTGAGAATGGCGAATGGTTCTAGCCCTATGATGGTTGGGGAATGACAATGGATCAAGGATAATGAAGTTCCTATGAACTTCATAAGAAGAGGCTAAGTTGAAGACTTCGAGGCGTGATCCAAGGTGAATTCGAGGGAGATTAAGGAGCTTTAATTACTGCTATGGACTCACTTCAGGCCATTTCGTGGACCCATAACCCACAGGTACGAGGATCAAGATATTAGAAAACTCGATTTGAAGGACCCCCATAATTGGTCTTCATCAAGTGGTATTAGAGCACAAGAATATGTTAGTGGAGGACCTTGAGTTCGATTGCAGAGTGTGAGAGCATTTAAATTGCTAAGGTTGCCAACAAAGTTATTCTAACTCTGTTCTTGCGGAATTTGGACCTGGTAGGTCTTCATCACAAACTATGACCTAGGAAAAACAAAGGAGACCATCCTAGTGCTAAACATTAGAGGTGGAAAACAGATTCATACTACAAGGATTAGGAAAAGAGTTAATCAAGGGGGAATTACTAATGCCAATATTTCATCTTAGGATGATGGGAGGTCTCAAGGTTGTCTTTAGGCTCTGAGTGCATGGAGAAAAATCCATGCATTACATAACAGAGGTGACATCTTAGCTCCTTCAATGTTTTTTGTTGTTCCTCTTACCAAGAAAGCTTAGCCTTATCTCTACACTTTATCACATGGCTCATGAGCCCAGCAATATGAGAGAACCCCAACATGAACTTGTAGTAAAATTTAGCAAGGCCTTAGAAGTTGTGGAGCTCTGCTAATGTCTTTTGCATAGAACAAGGATGACCTAGATCTTCGATGGAACTATATGCACACTATATTTATGGATGGTGTTTTATTGAATGCTCTACATGTTGAATGAGAACTTCTAAGTTGACATATAGATTGTGTTGTTGCAAGTTGCTAAATGTGCTTTAGAGACTCTTCTTAGTTTCCACTAAAGATGAGGATGCCATCCAAATATATGATACCGCAAAATAATTGGTGAATAGCCACATAATATTTTCCATCATTCTCATGAACGTGTGGTGCAAAGTCAAGTCTTGGGCATGATCAATTACACGAAGAGACATTGCTTAGAGTTGAAGGTCGTCTTCCACTGATGCATTAGTTTGATTGGAATCAGGGGTTAATAATTTCACTAAAGATCAATCTTATTAATTTTTTTTGTCTTTGAGTTGATCAAGTAAATCATCTATCATAGCGATGGGTAATAGTTATTTACCATGGATTTGATAAAATATTTTTGGTTAATATAGAGTGACCATGCCCCATCCTTTTTTTGAACCAACACAATTGGGTTCTTATAGAGTGAGGAGCTTGGTTGAATGTGGTGTTTTTATATTAATACATGAATTTGGCATTTGATCTCCTCATCTATAGAGGAGAGCATATGTATACTTTTCGATTATGTAGAAGGGAATTTGGTATTAAATTAATTATATGCTTTAACTAACAATGTAAAAGCACTTTTGTAGATTAAGTAAAGATATGTATGCGTTTTTCACCAATCTATTTATTTATCTGTTGTGTAGGGAAAACCTTTGTGGATGCCATAAATTTTCACTCATTACTCTATTTCAAGTCTTTAATTCATTTGAAAGAGATTTTGTAAAATAATTTGGATATTCTTATGTAGTTACCAAAATAAAATAAAAAATAAAAAATTCAAAATCCATATAAATATTAAAGAACAATTAATGGAAAAAAGTGTTTTATGGTATTGATAAAGGGTTAATTTCTTTGTAGTATGATGAATACATGTCTAGATGTCTCTACTTGAGTGACTCGCTGGATTTCTTATTTTGATTTTTTTTTAAAGTGATATGGGAAAATGGTTTTTTTGTTATGATTTTATTTATAAATAAAAAAAAATCATTGATATAGATTCTCATTTTTTAATAATTTTGTAGGTTTTAAGTTTTAAGATAATTTATATTTTTAATGATTTTATTTTATTATTTCAAACAAGGGCTGCATGGCAGCACAATACTTGTTGAGTTAGTTGGAAAATATATGCTCAACAATGAAACTTAATATAATTAAATGCAGAGACAATGAATAGTTTTTGTCAAAAAACAATAATTAAACAAGACATAAAATAAAGAACCATGACATTATTGTTTATGCAAGAGTAGAATGATAAGAATAAGGAAAAAACAAGTGAAAACATTTAGTATTGTTGATGCAAAGACATTTAGCATAAGAGTTTGTTAAAAATAATTGCTATCTATTCACACAAGAGGCATATACGAATGAAGTGAAGCATCATATTTATGAATGGCCACATCTAATAAAATTGATTGATAAAGTTGTCGCATCCTCAACACACATAACAAAATGTGATATATAAAATACTTTGTAATTTAAATTTGATAGGATAGTGAAATCAATAAAACGAAATGCACTAGCCGTAATAAATAACTACATCATTTTTTATGTACTTTATTTACTAACTATTCGTTGTGTGGGGATTTACCTGTGCGAAAGTGCGGAAGGTATATGTGTGTGGACTATATGCATGTGTTGAAGATGCATTTAATTTACTAAGTGTTCGTTGTGTGGGGATATACTTGTGCAGAGGTGCAAAAGCTATATCTGTGTAGACTATATATTTATAATATAGTTTTGTGGGGATATACTTGTGCGGAGGTGCGGAAGCTATATGCATGTGAACTATATGTTTGTGTTGAAGATGTATTTTATTTACTAGGTGTTTGTTGTGCGGGGATATACCTATGTAGAGGTACAAAATTTATATATGTGCGAACTATATATATATATATATATATATAAGTCATCAATAAAGTTAGTTATACATTTTCATCAAAGCCATATAGTCTGGACATATATAGATTTTGCACCTTCACATAGGTTTATATTTGCACAGATATATCCCTATATATGTAATCAACAATAAAAGCGAAAACAAATATTCTAACCCACAACATTAAATGTCCCCAATTATCAACTGACACAATAACAAGCTTTGGAAACCGAGATGTTATCGGGACTTTGAGACTTATATATGCACCACTGTGAGACTCGTACATGCACCGGTTCCACACCCGTACATGCACATGTTCCAACCATCTGCTAAATGTGTGGAATTAAATTGCCTACTAAATTTCCGGATCTGACCCCACAATAAGATTTTGTTTTGAAGGAACAATCAAAAGCCAAGATGAAAAAAAATGATCTTATTTAACATGTAAAAAAGACAAAAAAATGATAAACGCAAAAACAAAATCGCAGTCAACACAAAACTGATTGCTATAGTCACATGCTTACGACAGAGACTAATAAGTGAAATGTTCAATATGGAGATCAATATGTGCGACAAACAATGTAAAGTATATGGAGATTAAGATCGGCAAGAACAAATGCAAAGTATGTGCACATTATAATTGCGGAAATGAAGGAATATTCCCTTGAACGTCCACACAAACTCATACTTTGCACAACCAAGACTTAGTATGCTTTGAACTCTTGTGCAGATAATTGATACCACTCATGCTCCCACACTCCTGTCCGCACTTTAATAGTTCACAAAATGATTTTATGCATATGCTTAAATAATAAAATATTGTTAAAAATATATATCTACTGGAAAAATATTTGTTGGGAACAAAGACATTGCGTCGATAGATATACCCTCCCCATGTTTGCACATGCATATCTTCTGCACAAGCAAGCTCTAGTGTAATTTGAATCCTTGTGCGGATAAATTCATAACAATCATCTTCCCGTACTCCTGCATTTCTTAACTCTACATGTCTAGATTTTGAGCATCAATGTAATTTGATTGATAACTGACTCATTTATCACAATTTCAGTGATAACAATGTTTGCGATGAAAACATTTTGCATAAAATTTTGTTAAAAAATAGGAAAAAATGTAAATTGTTCATTGTTGGAGAAAACTTTGTAAATAAGTGAAGTGTTTGAAATATATATATTCATAACACACATATTTTAATGATTTTATGTATATTCTTAAATAATAAAATATTGTTAAAAATATATATCTATTGAAAAGATATTTGTTAAGACATTAAGGGCCGATATATATATATCCTCCCCATGTTTGCACATGCATATCTTCTGCACAAGCAAGCTCTAGTGTAATTTGAATCCTTGTGCGGATAAATTCATAACAATCATCTTCCCATACTCCTGCATTTCTTAACTCTACATGTCTAGATTTTGAGCATCAATGTAATTTGATTGATGACTGACTCATTTATCACAATTTCAGTGATAAATAATGTTTTATGGATGAGAACATTTTGCATAAATTTTGGTAAAAGGTAGGAAAAAATGTAAATTGTTCATTGTTGGAGAAAACTTTATAAATAAGTGAAGTGTTTGGTATATATTCATAACACACATATTTTTCACAACCAGATGTTCTAGGGGTGCACAATGGCATATGTGTTGTACAACCAACAAAATCAATCATAGCCCTCGAACCTCAGGGTGTTGATCCATATCGCCCATCCTCGTGCTTTCTCGCAGTTTGCAACTCTGTATTTCCAATTGTTCAATAATATTGATCCTAATCAGAGATGTAATTTGCATGATGAATAATTGATCTATGACAATCTCATTTTCTAAGTTTGCAACACTAAGTCTAGATACTTGTGTTTATTTTAAGAGATAATCTTTATTATAAAAACCAGATATATAAAATAAACAAAATGCTTCTATGGAAAGTATGAGCACATTAGAATTGCGGAAAGCAAAGCATATCCCTTGCACGTCCACATAGGCATATCCTTCCTTCAATAATAAACTGGCAAGCCTCACCATTTGAAACCTTGTGCTGATAATTGATATCACTCATCATCCCACACTTCGACACTTTGCAACTCCCACACCCTTTAATAGTTCACAAATGATTTTATGCATATGATTAACAAAAAAACGATTTTCAAACATATATGGAGAGAGATATATATATATATATATATATATATATATATATGGGACAAATATTTTTTCTCAATGTAGACATCATCTAGATGACATATCC
Source organism: Picea sitchensis (assembly GCA_010110895.2). Lineage (NCBI taxonomy): Eukaryota > Viridiplantae > Streptophyta > Pinopsida > Pinales > Pinaceae > Picea > Picea sitchensis. The sequence goes on along the minus strand of SNQJ01S0091920.1, from coordinate 19,026 downwards.
TCTCAAGACATCCAAGCATTACGCATATGCTCCACATAGGCAAACTCTAGTGTAATTTGAACCCTTATGCAAATAATTTATATCACTCATATCCTTCTACACTCTGCATTTGGAAACTCCACACATCCAATAGTTCCATCGCACAAATTATGACCGACAATGTAATTTGCTTGATAACCGAGACATTTATGCCAATTTCATTTTTAAACATTTTGAAGTCTCTGCATAAAAAACATTTTACATAAGATTTTGTAAAAAATCAGAAGAAAGGTAAATTGTTCAATGTTGAAGAAAACTTTGTAATAAGTGAAGTGTTCAACATACATATCTTGGGTAGAGATATATATTCAACACACACAAGTCGTTCAAACGACCATATGTTATGGAGTATCCACATAGACATATGCATCGTACAACCAACATAACTTAGTTTGAACGCTTGTGTTGTTAGGTCATATCGCCCATGCTCATGCTTACCTGCACTTTGCAACTCCGTATTGCTAATAGCTCAATAGTGTTGATTCTGGCCAACGACGTATTTTTCACGATAATTGATTGATCTATAGAAATCTCATTTTCTAATTTTGTAGCATTCACTTTGGATACTTGTATTTATTTTAAGTATCAATGTTTATTATAAAAAATATCTATAGAAAGTAAACAAAATGCCTCTATGCATATGTTAAACTTAAAAATATTGTTGGATTGAATTTATTTCAAGTAACAATGTTCATTATAAAAAACTAAAGACTCCGAACTTATAAAATGAAGTACTTAAAGGTAAAGATACAAAGGAAACAATTTAACATGTATCGAAGTGGAGTTGTGGACGAAACAATGCAAATTGTGTGGATCACACGAAGTGTGGGAAACACTGGAAAGTGTCCCCAACTTACCTTTCGCGGAAAGAAAATAGGGTAGAGTTTCCTGGATTGAAAAGGTTCATTGTGCACAATGTTGAAATTGATAATAGTATATCACAATCTGGTTACCGATACACCTGCTTCTTTCACCAATGTTAAGACAAGACCATGTGCATATATTGGAAGAGATGGATAGTCCAAAAGAAAAAGAATTATGAAACTTCGAACTTAAAACAAACAAATCTAGAACTAAAAATTCTAATCATGGTCGGAATTAAAACAAACTTGACAATGGAGCAGCTTAGTTAAGTAAGCATATACAAGGAAAGAAAGTCCCAAGAAAGGAAGTGGTACTATGTTATTGAGTTTTAACAATATGATACAAGGTTTTCTAAGAATATAGACACCAAAATATCATTTCACGGAATGAAATTCCATTGCTACGTATGCACAAAACAAGCTATTTCATTGAAAAATGATAAAGACTTTGAATTTAAAACAATCAAATCCGTAACCATAATTCCAATCTTCATAGTTCATAATTTTCAAACAATAATATCTGACAATGAACTATGTTGGTTAAGCCGCCAGGCCAAAATAAAAGATAACATATAAATTAAAGTACAATTGTCTAGTAAATTGTTAGTAATGGAGAACATATCAATTAAAAATAATATTAAGAAGAAGATGATAATATATATAAATAAAGTTAAAACAAACACAAACATCAACAAAAAAAATGTTTTTTTTTTTCACAAGAACTAGTAGATTTGTATTAATATAAAAGGGCGTGGCCAGAGCCACGAAGTACATTACAAAGATTGTCCATTTTTTCACATAGTCTCTAAAATTATTAGTACCTCGCTCTTTACGTATTCTTCATTTCATTGTTTTTCTGCCAATAATCCTTGTCCCAATATTGCTAGTACAACTAATTTTAGCTATAAAGATATAAAAAAAACTTATTATAGACCGAGAATTTAAAATATACACTTGCTATGATTCACTTTTTTTCCGCTTCAGGATATTTCTCCGATTTTTCATGTTCCTCCTCTACTTCCACTGTGCATTAAGATCCTGTATAATTCCCACTTCTTCCTCTCCTTCGGCTAATCCTACAACCGAGTTTGAATTACCAAGTTCCTCATTCTTTTGGGATTTCTGTTCTTGAAGAGAAACAAGATGGTGACGTAATAAATCTACTTCATCCTAGAGTTGGCTGATGAGAGCACGATGTTGACTGAGAGTATCAAGTGTGAATGTTGTTGTAGAAATAAGAGAATTGGACTCTGGAGACACATTTTCCTTTCTTCAATACTTCCTCTGCCTCCAATTCTCTCCATCACTGTTTGTCTCATCTCCTCAAGTTATACACATCCTGTTTCCTTGTCTAGAAGAACTACGTAGAACCGGCTCTTCATAATTTGTAGTGGGGCAAGTGTGACAGAGCTGAGAGTGATATCTGAAGATTTTGCATAATTTTTTCTAGATTCAGGCTTTCCTTCTTCAAGGGAACACACCAGATTATATCTACTTATTGCAGAGTCTAAAAACGATGACAATTCTCGGGTTTTCTCAACTGGCCCAGACATATCATAGGTCAAGTGACCCAAACGATTCCAACACAACATCCATATCCAAATTTGAAGAGGGTGGTGGAAAACCATATTCCCAATTGCAAATTTAAGTGCACTTTTAACACATACTTGATTTCACATGCCTGAGATATCCTTCACAAACTGGCCATGCATATCCCAAAAAATAACTGAAAAAATCCTCCTTACTTAATAAGATGTACTACCACCTCACCACCTATAATACAATAATGAAAATACTTCTCCCCCTACTCCATCCATCATAACCAGAAAGTGTCCGTTAGGATCCCCATTAAGCAAAATCAATATGAATTATTATTCTACCCAGTTAATTCTGACTAATTTTCACCTGAATTTGAAATGAATGATCCTGTGCTTCCAAGGAGTTATACACCATATAGATTCCACTCATCCCTCTTCCACATCACGAAGGATCTACTTAATGTGTCTCATGGATCCAACTTTGGAACTGACATTTCAAGATTACGTAGGGGAACCAACTACCAAAGCATTTTCCATTCACCCCATATGACCAAAATAACCTGCAAATTGACTTTTTTTCTAATGAGTCTAGTCTCATATGATGTCTAAGGATGTGAAAGAAATGGGGACACTGCCAGAAAATAATGCTTCAGCAGATCCATGACATTGTCTTGGGAAGGTCTTTCTTGTTTCTTTTGGTGGGGGAGGCCTTTAATGAAATAAAATAACAAATTGTGTTTTAGAGTCGCCAACCATATTGCTTCCTGTGACATTATTTCTTTTCTTTTCCAATTGAATTCCCATAAGCATAGCAAATGTCAAGCATTATTGGTTACAGTTCTTAGATTCCAAGAATATTCCATTAATTGATTTCCTCTAGGGTCGAAGACCACCCCTCCCGCACTTGTCTCCCCGAGGTTGCCTTTAGAAGCTCCATAGAAACATAAGGTATGTCTGGATTGAAAAGAGATCCAAGCTTGAAAGTCTAAAGGGAGAATGAAGTTGCCAGTATGATCTGAGAGTGGCTTTGTCCCTTATTGAACTTATCGCATTCATCCTAGACATCCATCTTTCTTCATCTTGACATAACATCTGTGGTACCACCATTCTTATTCTTTTGGAATTGAATAATTCTGCTAACTTCCCCTGGGCCTGGGAAGCTTCATCTCTAGGATTCATATTTTGATCCTTAAAAATACTTTTGTTTCTGGCTAACCAGATTTTCCAACAAACAAATTTAGGTTTTGCCTTCCATAAATTTCAAAAAGAATTTTTCCAGAAAAGGATCCCCGATAATGATTCCCCCATCCGCCAAGAAGAGTTTTGCATGAGGATGGCCACTGTTATACCTATAATTATACAAAATTAATTTCAAACCTGCTTTGCAAAATCACAATCCATAAATAAATGATGGGAAGATTCTTCACTCTTTTACAGCAGAGAACAATGAAAGTGGACCTTGATTCTCTTAGCCAAGTTTTCTCTTGTAAGAATCTTTCCATGAGCAAGAGTCCAACAAAATGTATTCACTTTTGGTAATCCATCATTTCTCCATATGTTTTTCCACATCGATTCCTTTGTTGTGAGAACAACCTGCATTAAAAGAGCCTTGTAGCCTTCATTAACCAAGTACCCAAAGCACCCCATCCCCTAGAGTCAAGATTCTACAAGTGAATTGGAGCAACACCTTTGAGGGCAAGGAGGAGAAGATCAACTTGAGATCAAAGATGAGGAGGACTAAATCCCAAGTTCCAATCCTTCCAAACACCATTAGTATGACAAACATAAATATCAAATAGAGAAATTTATTTTGAGATATCAGCCATTGTCTAATTTCACTTAGAGATACATTTTGGTGGAGAGGGAGAGAACCAAGAATCCCATCCTTCTAGAAATTTATTTGCTTTCCATTTCCTGCTACCCAATGTAGAGAAGACTTAATAAGAAGAAAAGAAGACTTGAGGATCTTCCAAATCAGAGAAAATTTTGACTGGGAAGGGGGGGAATCTAGACATCTCTTTTGTTTGCCAAACATATACTTCCTTATCAACGCTTTTTTCCATCAATCATTTTTCCTTGAGACTAGCCTCCAAAGAATTTTTTCGCCCATAGAACGATTCACAATTTTGGGATCTTGAACTCCCAGACCTCCATGGTATTTTGGAGCTCTTAGCAAGTTCCAATTTTCTAAATGGAATCCCTTTTTATTTGATTTGCCTCCTTGCGAGAGAAATTGTCTAATGGATTGAGATATCACTTTTGTGAATCCCATGGGGGAAAGGAGAGAAGAAAATTGAAAAATGGGGAGGGATGACATAACATATTTAATTAGCACCAGGTGCTTTGCTGGGTTCAACTAGAAATCAACCCATCCTTCCATTTTATCTTTTATTTTCTGTAAAATAATTTTCCAGGTATCGCCCGTGAGAGATTTGAGGCATATTGGTATTCCAAGGTATTTAAAGGTTTTCCAATCAACTGAAATAGGAAACTGGAGTATTTGTGAAATACCTTGGATGGCTGGAGCTTTTATGTTCCAAGCATAAATTTTTTATTTGTTATGATTCATTAAGCCTCTCGAGACTTGGATTAATTGGTCTAGAACCCATTTGAATCTTCGAGCGATAATCATGGATGCTTCTCCCAACAATAGAGTGTCATCAAAAAATTGTGAATGATTGATCCTCTTGACTCCTCTAGCTATACGAAGCCCAAGGATACCTCCTGTGGGTAGGTCCCATTCTAGATTCATGTTAAGAGTCTCGCCCATGAGGAAAACTAAAAAGGGGGAGAGAGGACATCCCTGTATAATGCCTTGAGAAGCTTTAAAAAAAGAGGGAGGCATACCATTCACCAAAGGGGAAATCCAAGGATTGGATATATAAGCTTCTATCCAAGATATAAACATTTTATTGAATCCAAATGTTTCCAGAACTGCCTTTAGAAAACTATGCTTGACTCTATCAAATGCATTTGCCATATCTATTTTTACAACCATACCTTTTCCCCCTCGACTGACATTGGAATGGATGGCCTCTTGCACCAAGATAATATTATCCCATATTTGTGTATTGGCAAAATATTCTCATTGATTTGGAAGGAATAAAGAGTTTAGGTAAGGTTTCATCCGATTTGCTATAATTTTGGCCATTATTTTGTATGACACATTGCATAACGAAATTGGACATAATATTTCAAAGGTTGAGGGATTCTTTTCTTTTGAAATTAGAGCAAGGAAGGTAGAGTTGGTAGCTCCCCCCATTCTATGGGATTTCTGCACATATTGGATCATCCTGATTAAATCAAATTTTATAACTTTCTAGACTATTTTGTAAAAATGAATGGTAAACCCATCTGGCCCGGGGACTTTATCTAAGTTGAATTGATGAATAACAAAAAATCTTTCTTCCTCTAATTTGTTCAGATATTGATTGTCCTCTTCTGATATTTTTGTTGGAATCTGGGAAATGAACTGCTCACATAATCCTGAGTCCAAGATGCTATCCTCAATGAATAGCTTCCTGAAATGAGATGAGGCCAACAATTTTATTTCCTCAAAGGATTAGGTGGAGCCTCCTAAGGGAGATTTTATTTCTTCTACTCTCTTCCACCATTTCCTTGCTCTTGCTTGCTTATTAAAAAAATAGGTATTTTTCCCCCTCTCCTTAATCCAAATACTTCGAGATTTCAGCCTCCACATTGTTTCTTCTTCATTCAGGGACTTTATATAGCTTGATTGATAGGTAGATTTCTCATGTTGTAAGAGATCGATTTGAAACTCATGGATCTCTATATTAAGTTGTATCTATTCCATCTTTTTATGATACCTCTTAACATCACTATTTATTGAGTGTGCTAATGTTTTAACCCACTGTTTGATTGCTTCCTTAGTCTGCTTTAGTTTTTTCTCCCATATAAAAATAGGAGAACCATTGATCCATTGGCTCTACATTCTAGAAATTAGAGGATAAACATATTTTGTTTCCAATACAAAGCGTTGAATCTAAATGGAATGGGGCCCATATTTTCTTCTTTGACAAAACTAAGAGATATAGGTCGATGATCCGAGCTGGCCCAAGGTATTATTGAGGAGGATATAATGTCATTACTTAAGAGGAATGAACTGCTTATGATAAAACGATCCAACCTTGTAGCTATGTGACCAGGGGTTGTTCTTATATTTTTCCAAGTGAACTGTCCTTTGTTTGTTTGAACGTACACCAAATCTAATATTGTTATTAGATCCTCCATTTTCTCTCTGAATAGATCTCTGACTATGGATCCCCCTCTTCTTTTTATATTTATTGCTGTGTTAAAATCACTGAATATTATACAATGATATGCATACTCCATTCCTTCTATACCTAGTAGATACTCCCAATATTGTGCTTTTGCCTTGTAGGTATTTGGTATATATACATTAAAAAGATGAAAGAACATACCTGATTGAAGATGAGTCAGTTTTACCATAATCCGGTGTGCTGCTTTGCAGATTTCTTCCAACCTATAGAGATCAACATTCTAGAAGGTGCCAATTCCCCCTGAGGCTCCCCTTGAGCTTAGTGCTACTCGATTTTTTTTCCAAATATTCTGCATTTCATTGAAAGTTTCCGACTCTCCTAATTTTGTCTCCTGGATTAGAAGGACCTTAGGTTTTTCACTACTGATTATTTTTTTCATTGCTTCTTTTTTACCTTTACTACCTAATCCTCTACGATTCCAGGAGACTAAATTCATTATTTACATGAGGATTTCAATATTTTCTTTATATATATATTTTTCCCTTTACTCCCTTCTTCAAAATCCTTTCCATTTTCCTTTGATTCACCCATTTTTCCCTCTAGGTTATCCAGGATTTCAAATGGATTTTGACTAGTTTCGCCTTTTTTGTTTCCTCCTGTAGATTTTTAATGACAAAAATCAGCAAGCTAATATTTTTTCAAACACTTAGCAACCTAGAGATAACTGTCTTCATAAATTTCATAAATGAATAAAACCCACATTCAGAAATTACCATAAGCAAAAATACACATTGCTAAGCAAAATAGCAACGAAAATAACACAGTGGACAACAACCCATAACATACAAAAATTAAGGCAAATGCCAGGGAAAACCCCAATGTGGGGAAGCCCAACGAGAGAGAGAGATCTATTATTCAGCTTTAGGAAAGTACATATCAGCAGCAAAATAACATTTCCAGCCAAGGAAAATACCTCACAGCACCAAATCTGTCCCATAGAAATTTGCCTTGTTTTTCTTGTCAAAACCGTACTGTTGTACGACCTCCTTTGTACCTCATTTTTTGTGCCCACAGTCAGTTGTACAGACTATTCTGTACGACCCAAAAACATCCACAAAAATTCTGAAATCCACCTCGAAAATTGTGCCCAAAATGTCTTGATTTTTGTGTCAAATCTGTACGACTGTACAGATCCATACAGTACATCCTCTCACAACAGAAAAATATTTCGGCCAAAAACTCACATAATTTTTTTCTCGGGAATCGTGCCCTCTTTCCTTGGAAAACATGCCCTCTTTGCTGCTCACTTTCCTCTCTCAAGCTTACTCAGAAAATCTCTCTAACTCAACTCCTCTCGTCTTCTCGGTGTGTTTTACACACTACCCAATGCATTCTTTTATAATCTGAAAATGACATTTTCCCTCCAAAGTGTCTTTTCACCTTCCCCAACCCTAAATCCAAAGGTCAAGATTATATCTTGCCTTTTTCAAGATCAAGGGTCATGACCCATTCCCTCCAAAATGTCTCACTTAAATTAAAGTGATTTTCACTTTATTACATAATTGCTTTATGAAAATAAAGTCACTTTAAAAATAGAAGGTACACTTTATTAAAAAGTCACTTTAATAAAGGAACCACTTAAAACAAATTTATAAAGACTATTACAAAGTTAAGTGCCCGATAGTGTAAATATTAAGGTAACATCCGCATACAAGACAAAACATGCAAAGCACCTCCCGAGCTAAAAAGCTAACAGATCTGGGGGGATGGGGGGAGAGAAGGAGGAGGCAGGACTCCTTGAGCTAGATCTGGCTAATGGGTTGCCTTCCCTGATGCTTTTTTTTTTGGATATTTCCACTATGCTTGGTCTCTTTGCTTTGGGGGATTTGATTTTTTCTTAGGGCAGTTCTTTGCAAAATGCCCATATTCGTGGCAATTTTTACACTGAAAGGAGAGTTGTTCATAATCTACTTGCTAGATGTAAGACCAATTATCCAGAGTTAACTAAATGGCTTATGAAAGTCTCTTTTCCAGGTCTACCTCTACATAGATTCTCACACAGGCTTTCATACCATCTCGTGGTTTGGATCGATCAATGAATCTACCTAGTGTATTTCCAATACTTCGAAGGGTTTCATCATTGCAACAATGAAGCAGGAGGAATGAAAGACGCACCCAAACAGGGACATCCAAAGGGATATCATTTTCAGGACTGAAATCCAGATTCCATTTATTTAAATACATTCCTCTTGATCCCATAAAATAAGGCCCATTTCTAAATATTATATCTTGATCTGTTTTTTCTCAAAAAGAAGACAAAAAAACCCTTACCACAGAATGTCGAGGACATTTTCCCTTGAATCATTTTCTTCCAGTTCAAACAATATTACGAACTTAATGAGAACTTTGTCGAGTTCTCGTTTTTTCAAGGGTCACATTTTTTATCCCATTTTTAAAAATGGTGCTACCGGTAGCACCCCCCCTTCCCTTTTTAGGTGTTTTTTTGATATTTTAAAATTTCTGATTCGTAATGTTTCCACATTATTTTTTACGATGGTTAAAATTTACCATTAAATCAAAAAGCGATGCTACCAGTAACAATTAATTTTTTTTGGAGTTGAAATCATAAGTTAATTGAAATCGTGCATTCGACAACTGGTACCATCGCCGATAAACAACTCAAAATCTACTCCTAAATCATTTCTTAGATTTTTATTTTTTATTTTAAAAATTTTATATTAAAAAAATCAATAAATTGGACGAAAGAAAAAAAACTTCATAAGTTAGTTTTTATTTTTATTTTTAAAAACACCCATTTTAAAAACAAAAACTCTAACCCGAATTTAATGTCCTTTTTGAAAAATTAAAAACTGAAAAAAAAACTAAGAAAAATAAATAAATGAAATTAAAAAAAAATAAAAATTTGAAAGACGAATTTATATAAAAGAAATACAAAGATAAACTAAAAAACCAAAAAAATAAAAAAATAAATAAAAACCAAGGTTCAATGAGAAAAAAAAAACAACAAATTTATGAGAAAAAAAACTCTAAAAAGATTAAAAAAACACAAAAAAATTAAAAATATATATAAAGAAAACAAAAACACGACACCTAAATTAAAAAAATTAATACAAGATAAAATACAAAAGATAACAATAAATACAAAAAAAACCTTAGAATTGCTTTAAAAAACAAAAATTTCGCAAAAAAACATAAAAATATATATAATTTCTTAAAATTAAAAAAAATAAAATTATAT
>SNQJ01S0091919.1:5643-38256 GCA_010110895.2 Picea sitchensis | reverse complement strand
AATTGCCGATGAGGCCTCCTGGCTGCCACGTGTCCATACAAGTAAACGGTCCAGATCCCTGTTTGATTAACTGTTGCGATCAAATCGCGAAATCGCATATCGCGATTTCGGGGTTTTCAATGTCAAGTGATTTTTTCATTATGAAATCCCGATCCCCGAATCTCCGATGGCTTATCTCCCTTGCAACTTCTGCAGATCTGACGACTATTGTTCTTTCGGGAAATTTGAATAAGATCCTAAGGTCACTGACTCTTCTCCTCCCGATTATTGCTGCGCTGCTATTCATTGCTATTGTCATCACTGCAACCACAACTGTACTTGCCATCAATGACGAGTATACGCTAACTTGCTTTCTGTTAACTGAAATTGCCAACAATCTATCCCTGCTACTAGTATCCATTCTTTGAAGGATTTTCACGATGCTTTTAATTTATATTACAAGGAGATTTACATGTCTCATCTTATATTGGATGACTGTTGTAAGAGGTTTGCATCCCACATTGAGAAAATGATAGAGTCTTCCTCGTGTGATGAGTCTAGTGAAGGTTTGAGTGAAAGAGGAAACACAGAGGATATTTCTATTCATGAGACAAATTTTTTGACCAGCCCTGCTTATGATGAAGAAGGCCTTCCAGATTTAAAATAAGAGATGGTTGTGGAGGAGGATTATTCCCTTTTCCTTCAAGAGGTTTCCCATGATATATTTTCACCTAATATTGAAGAAGAAAATCATGTGTATGAGCAGCCAGAAGTAGCAGTTACTGATGTCCCTGAAATGGATATTTTTAATAGTTATATTCTTGATGGAATTATTGTTTTAGACGTTGATCATTGATATGAACGGAAACCCATTTTCTATGAGTATTCTAGTGATGATGATTAGCAAGATTATCCTACATTTGATCACTATGAAGACACTAAGCAACATGATAAAGAGGAGGAGCCATCCATTGATATACATGAGGAGATTTCTTTCCATCAGCTAGCATATGTTATTAGAGCAGACGAAGGAGAAGTGGATCAGTAGCTTGCATCAGCCTTTCACCCACCTACTCTTTCCATAGACAGTCAGCCATGCGTGAGCAGCTATGAAGCAGAGCAGGATTTCTACTACAATTTTTTTGGAGTTTTCCACTCATTCTATGAGGCTGTAGGGGAATACATGGAGTTTCTTTTCCTCCATGATTTGAAGCCTCCAAGTCTTATCCCACCATTTCCATCTGGAGGAAAGCTGAAGGATGTAATCATCCTGATGTCACGGTTGCATCATCTGCTATCAATCACTGACAGAGTAAAAGAGCTTCTAGTTAGGAAGTTACTTGAATGGATATGGTGGAAGTTTTCTTTCACCTAGCACTTTGTAAAAATCAATTATTCTAGGAATGTACATAAATAAGATCCTCTTGGAGCCCACATATTTTGATTTCATTTTTTAAGACAGTTTTCTTGTCGGCCTTTAATCCTCAGCAGGATGTTTTTGAGCATGACTCCATAGCCCAACAGAAGGTGACTGAAACTACAAAAGGAGATATTTAAGCCTCGCAGGGAGGATTATATCCCCCATGGAGCCTAATGTTATCACATATAATTGTAAGGGTATGTTTTCCCTAAGGATTTGGCCCTTGGGCAGAGAAAATGTGAGAAAAGGTGCTTAAAAACCCACCACATGCATTTTATCCAAAGTCGAGGTGTATGAAGGTGGGAAACAGGTGGCAATAGATTAGCATTTCGCTGACTCGTGGAGCGGAAAAGTCAAAGGGAAGAGTCATGAGGACTCACGAAACACGAAGTCATGAAGTGATCTGGGCCATTTGTTACAGAAGGACACGTGGCGTAGGATCAACCTACCGATAGCCGAGGTCCCGAAATGTCGATAGTCGAGGTCCCGAAATGCCGATAATTGAGGTCCCGAGGGTCCGAGATCCTGGAATGTTGATATTCATCTGGGTCGTCCGATCAAAGGGAACGCATGGCACCTGATCCAAGAGAGTGTTATTTTGCGAATAAGAGGTTTGAGCATGGAGCACAACGTGAGTTCGCGAAATGCGAAATTGCGACGTGCCTGAGATTTGGGCCCACTATCACAACCCATGGTCATATGGAAGTAAGGTCATAAAGAAAGGGAAATTGCCTATCGAGTAGTGGGCAACTAATATTGTTCAAGGAAACGATCGTGGCCATCAAATTCAAGGTAGGTCCGATCATTGATCTAGATGGGTTGTTTTGCGGGATCAAGTGTCATAATTTTTGAAATCAAGGGGACTGAAAACTCTCGAAATGCGAAATCCCAAAATTTCATGTGGGATAAGCATGAGGTTATGGCTCGAGGTTGCATGGAGCGATGGATAGGAGTTGCGCCAAGGGTTGAAAGCGCTTGTTTTGGTCTCATCAGAAGATCTGTGTGGTTTCAAAATGATGGGCTTGACTTGGTGGAGTCATGAACGTCTCTTGGAGCATTCATGGGTGTCAGGCTCCATCCTGATCTCAATGCAAGTAGTTAATGGAAATGGGAAAGGTGGTTGAAACCTGTTTCACCACATAAATGGAAAGCATGGAAATTCTTGCTATGGAAGGAAGACTGTCAGCCAAAGTTCCCCTGTCAACGTTTTCTCTTGCAAAGCCCATACTGATATGAGATCGTGTCTGACAGAAGAAGATATAGATGCAAAGCTTTGAATGTAATAGCCAGGTCACCTCTCTCATGGTGGTGAATTGTTCTGAGTATAAATACTCAATTTTGATATTTTGTAATGGTCGATGGTAGAGCAAAGATCCCGATTTGTAAAGTTTTAATGAACACTCTAGTTCTTTGGTCATGCTTTGTAGTCTAAGATTTCTTGTTTAATGATAGTTAGCTTTCTTTCTCCCTCTTATTTTCCTCCGATACTGAAAGAGTTCATGATTGACAAATTCACTTGAATTATTGTGACTCCATTATGTTGAAATTTTGATTATAGCGCTGTTATAATTTCCTTTGAAATTTGAATTCAAGACGACCTTGTGTTTAAGTTTTTCTTCCTTAGGCTGTTGGAAAGCCTGATGTTCACGACAAACCTCTACATTCTTCGATGAATTCTTCCTCCTACTCACCCTTACTACAACCTACTGACTAAAGTTAAACCAAACCTCACCTTCTTGTGCATATTAGTCTAGTCTTCTAAATTAAGATGATATTTTCTTGAGATTGCGCCCATTTGACCTTTTATAACCAACCTATGAAATAAAATACTGATGTGTACTGGGCTTACCTCTGCCTCAATATAGAGGTGAATTTTGGTGCTAACACCTCCTGCTTGGTGAACTCCTAGATTACTTGCTTGGTGACAGGCCCTTCTAGGCGTTGTTCTACTGTTGTGACCACTTGTTCCCATTGTGCGCCTTGTCCTTGGTCGCTTCAAACAGTGTGTAGGGTTTGTCTTGCACCGGCTGGAGTCGTTGTGTCACCTCCATAACTCTGCTATGGATGGCAGTGAACTACTGCTAAATTGCGCACTGCTCTTGTGACCTTTTCATCTTCTCCATTGTCATAAGCATTTTCAGTTGTGCTTACACAGTCGATGCCTGCTGCATCGTCTCCTAGAGTTGTGCCTCCAATCTCCTCATCTTCAAGTCTTTTGCAAGGCGCTCGTAGGTCTGTGCACTTTGGTCACTGAGTTTCTTTCATTCTGCGGCCAACGCCCTGATTATTTCTACTGCGCTCTTGGCAGTCTCTTCCCTTTGATCTCATACTTCCTATGGAGTGCTAGGCATTGCTTGAAGTTCTAGCTCTGCTACTCTTTCTTGGAGCTGTTGAATGGATTCAGCGAGCTTCCCCACTTGGCTCTCAGTTGTCTCTTCTTTTTTCTGTGCCAAGCCTGGCACAGAGCTTAATGCTCTAGTCATTGCCTCTCTAATCCCAATCCGCTCCATCAGAAACTAATCTTTCTCTTTCTGGATTTTCTCTTTATCCACTTTGAACTTTGCCCGAAAGTCATCTTTCTCTTTCTACACAACCCAAAGTTTCTCTAGGGCCCCCTCCTTTTCTTGCCTCAAAGCCTCTGTGGCCTGCTCCTATTCTTCCTAGACTCGACGAAGTTGAATCTCTGTTTCATCTGCTAACCTTCGCAATTGGGTGGGCTCATCCCCCAATTCTACATTCTCTGTTGAAGACGACGCAGTAGACACTGCGTGGCTCGAGTAGATGGCTTGTTGTACCCCCTTCAGCTCCGCCTCAATTATCTCATAAATCATCTCCTGCTTTGTTTCCTGTCACTGCAATATACCCTCTAAAGCATCTTCTATAGTTGCGATGATGAGGTCAACATCATCCACTGTGAGCACATTTTGTGACTTGGGCTTGTTGGCTCGAGATTTCTTCCGTGCTGAGGGTTTCTTTGGAGAAACCTTCCTTTTATTTGATGTCTCTGCCTCTGTTAGGGGATCCCTTGGTGGTGTTACTTTTCCCTTTTCATGCTTGTCTTCTTCCCCTTCCTCTTCTTGGTTTACTTTGTCGCCTCCTCCTTCGTCGGGTGAGTCGGGCACAGTTTCCTCCGATGTGTTGTCCTTCTCTTCACTGTCTATGTTTTTCACTTCCTCCTTCTTCTTCTTTTTCTTAGCGCTGCTTGGTCCATCATACTCTATTTGGGTAACCACAATACTTTCGATGAGGTCAGGGTCAGACAGTTCTACATCTCCGACTGGTACAAGGAATTTAGCTGGCCATTCTTTAGTAATCTCTTCCAAGTCTTCCTCAGTCAAATTATAATACGACTGCATCTCCTCTTTACTTTCATCCTTGTGCGCAGTGATGTAGATAAAGTGGCGGTCTGCGCGGAACTTCGCTAGTAGTCTGTAAGTATGCAAGGTGTTCGGAGTCATTCGGGGGAATGACTCAATGGCACGCGTGAGTTGTAGGTAATAGGTGTGGAACACCGCATTTGATTTCCACTTCTTAACCATATTGCTTGAATACCACAAGGTGGTGAACCTTGCGGTTAGTGGTTCTGATGGCTAGACTTTAGGGAATGTTTCTCCCTTTGGCATCTCCCAAGAAAAAAATGCTATTAAGATCAACAACCAACTAAAGTGGAACTCATAGCCTTGGTCTTGCGCTTCACGACGGTCCTTCTCCAACTCGTTGACAAGGTATCTTGCCTAGTTCATATGCATCCCTTCGACTCACTTTCTTGCAAGGTCGACTACGAAGCCTGTTACTTGCATAGGGAGGTTGTTTCTGATGAGCTTGCCCACTATCAGCTGACAAGCTAGGCACATTGTGCCATCCTGGATGGAGGATACCTTGTAGCCTCGCTTCCCTTTCTCCACATCGTCGTATGCTTCTTTTATTTGTTGTGCCAAGGAGCGATCTGATGTCTTCCTAGGGTAGAATTTCTGAGGGTCTGGTCCCTGCATGCTTAGTCCAGTAATGAGGTGGATCAACGCCGGATCCACAGTGATGTGCCTATCCAACCACAGGTACCCTCCATGGAATCACGACAGGAGGCGTTTAACACACGCGCTAACCTCCTGATGTCTGCCAAAGTGTGGGATCTTCATGACATTTAAGATAGTTGACCTTGCGATCTCCTTGATCCATGGTTGGGGAACTATCTTAGGCTTTTTCCCAGTCATTTTCGTCAGGTAGCGATGCGATGTGAGCATCACATAATTCTTCCTATAGCTGAGGTTAAAATCACTTATATTTAGAGATGGGATCAGTCCCAGCTGCATTCCTACTGTGTGTATCCCTTTTGGGAGGTACGCATTGATGAGTGTGTACTCAAAATCTCTCGGGACACTATCACGACTAACTGCGCCAACCAAGGGCGAGATATAGTCGGGAAAGACCAATGGGATCTTCTTTGCGTTCACCAGATTGTCACGATGCTTGCTTCTCTTCTCTGTCACAGTTCAGGATGGCCTAGATAGACGTCCAGTCAAGGGGGATGCTTGCAATCCTTCCATCAATGAGGTCTGTACTCCTGCGGACTTAACTTTCTTAGCCATAAGGTCTATCAAAATTTATTCTAACAAATTCTCTATTGCACTAAGGTCACTTGACATACATGCTCATGGTCAAATAACTCGATTAGGAGAATAGATACT
The DNA here is from genome assembly GCA_010110895.2 of Picea sitchensis. Taxonomy (NCBI): domain Eukaryota; kingdom Viridiplantae; phylum Streptophyta; class Pinopsida; order Pinales; family Pinaceae; genus Picea; species Picea sitchensis. The sequence continues at coordinate 32,172 of SNQJ01S0091919.1, read as the reverse complement.
CAAGGTAATCGAATCAATAGCGAGGTCTAGACAACACAGCGCGGTAGGAAATCATGTCTCTATTAGCTCGAATATCTCAGTTTGAAAAAGTGGTCCCAGTGCAACATGCGACGGATTAATAAACAACATCGTAATGGATTCCTCCAATGGGTCAAAATGCCTTAATCAGTACGATTCCATCTATTATGGCATGGTCTCAATGGTCTCATGGCGATATTTTCTGCAATAACTGCGTTTCTAACCGTTTCAGAACGTCGTTCTAACGGCTGGGACGCCTCCAACGGTCATATAGCTTCGTCATGGCGAAGTGCCATTCTACGTTGTTCTTCTATTCTGATGATGTTCAAGTTCTGCAAGCCTACCCTCTGTGAAATTGTCCCTGGAACTTCCTGTAGTTTTTCTAATTTTTCCTTCTTCTTACTGAGCTTTCTTGCCTTCCTTCCTATGATCCGAGTCTCTGGATTCCTCTTTCCATTCTTATTCTTATTTTCTCTTAGCATAGTAACTTCGCACTACTGAGGGTCTTCCAAAGGGTTCAAATGTAATACCTGTTCTCTTACTACTTCTAGGGTAGGTGTTCTTTTCTCCTGCATGGACAGGTTTTTCAAGCCTTCTTGCATTCTTTCAACTTCGATAGCCAAGTCTCTGGCCCTCAGTTGCTTCGACTTGTCCTCTCGTTCTTCTATTATTCACGTTATTCTCCTAGCCATGAAGTCCCTTAATTCTTGCTTTTTCTTTTTTGTATCTTCTTCCTCTGTTTTCCTCCAAATCCGATTTGTCTCAATCTGAGTCTTTCCTAACAAAAGTGAAAACAGGGCATTGTTCTTCACAAACTTAATGACTTCAAATTCTTCTTAGGTCGATGTTCCATGGACAATCATAGGTACATGAATAAGTCTTCCACATAGGGTTATCATCTTTCCTTTAAACAATCCTATCCCCCCTGATGAAGGAATCATTGCAGGCTTTCCCAAAATTTCCCAAGTACTTTCTGGCATAATATTCACATGTGTTTCCTCATATAATACACAATCTATGTCGAAGTCCCCTATTCTTGTTTCTATGCACTCATTCTCTTTTAAGATCTTTGGTAAACTGATGTCTCTGTGATCCTTCAGTGTTTCTCTCATCTGTAATAATATATTCTCTGATTCTTTATGATTCTCTAACATATCCTTAGTTTCTTGATCTTCCTCATGGTTTTCTTGTCTCAAGTTCATCTTTTCAACTTTATCAATCATTCTAGGGAAATCCAAAACCTCATAACCAACATATTTACAACAAAGACAAAAGTACCTATGCTAGGACATTCTTTAGAAAGATGTCCCGGTCTTCTGCAGTTATAACATAGTGTCAATCCTCTCTTTCTCTTAAATGATCCCCAACCTTTTATGTACTACGCACTAAGATCACAGTGATGGACTTGCAAAAAAATCTTTCTAGGGTCCTGCATCCACTTGTTAGTCCAAAAATTCTTTCTATGCATAGGAATAACATGTCTTTCACTATCTCTATCAAATTTATTAAGATCAAATCTCCTTTCTTCTATTTGTGCCCTAGTTTTCAGAGTGGGACCAAATCTATCAAACATACCTAGATTCATACTTTCGAAGAAAAAAATTTCCACTTATCTTACCTTTATTAGAGCACAAAGATTTAATATCTTACCTCTTTTCTCCATATCAGACTTCTCTTTTAGCATAGAGCTTCAAAAGTAAATTAGAATACTGCGCACTACAACAACAGATCTACGCACATATCTTTTTCTTTTCTTTAGTTCCCAGCAATCATAGTTTCAGGTCCCGACAATAGAACCATTTGTTGGCACAGGGGCAGACCCAAGGTTCAACGCTTCAACAACACACCAACAAATCCCTAACTACCAACCCTTTCGGCAACACCTGCAAAGCATATGAAGTCTCACCCGAGGTAGAGGCAGGGGGGGTTGCAGGACTCAAGTGTCTACAACCTAGCCGAGACATAGATCTATGATCATGATACTTAACATATCACTTAGCCAATAGTATGCATTCAGTTATGATTCTTATTCACATCGCAGATTAACCCTAATTGTAGATCAACACAGTATTAATCAGTATCAAACACATCTAAGCATTCAACACATAACATCAGAGCAGATCTAGCATTTATTCATGTATCAAGCTCTAAGCACTAATGGATCTACCTATCATATATCTAGAACAGTGCACTAAGAAAATATAACATAACCATCAAGAACACATAACACAAAGCACAATAACACATGATATACATGGTTCACCCCAGTGTGGGGCTATGTCCACCAACTCTTCTTCTTCTTTATTAGCTTCTTCCAATCTTCTTACATGCACCAAGCCATAGATCCAACTCCGCAAAGGACAAGAGATCTGTACGCACCTCGCCAAATCCTCCTTCCCTAGATTAGGTCAAGGCACAAAGCCAACTACAACCACTTGCACTTAGCTCTGCAAGTCTCACATAGAGTATGCACAAAGCATTCACAACTATTCGCACTTAGCAATCCTCATAGGTTCTTGCACAAAGATGATCAGAACTACTTCTTACATTTCTTAGCTACTTATTTATACATTACAAAAAGGGCCTAAACATGGGTAAACCCATGGGATGACATCCCATACCCGTTACATAAACCCTAAAAGCCCCAAAAAGCCCGCAAAAAGGGAGATATCCCGCGATCTCCGCTTCGCTTGGACGCTTTATCTTTGACCAACCTGTCAAAGTCCCAAAAATAATCAAACATGACCAGTCGTTTCCTCAAAACCTAGTCAAGGACCAACAAACCCCAAATAAATATTAATTAAAAAAAATTCAAATTATTTAAGGTGTATTCCTTAAAACCTTTTAAACATCCACCTTTATTCAAAATTCACCTCCCACCTTTATTACATAATCGATTATCCATAATAAGGAAAAAAAAAGGAGCTCAACTTTATTAAAACTCACCTCCACCTTAATTAAATAATCGATCCTCCACCATAAAGCTCTCATTCTTTATTAAAGCTCACCTCCACCTTAATCCTCCACCTTAAAGCTCTCATTCTTAATGAAAAAATCAACCTTTCATACTTTGCAAAAAAACTTTAGTTTATACCATGATCGAATTTTTCCTTATACCATGCAAATTTTGGTTTTTAAGATTGACGCTCCAGTGAGTGTGTAAGGGGAGTGCTAGGTTTAAATACTAGTGCTCCTTGAGTGTGTAAGGGGAGTGCTAGTTTTAAATATCAATGCTCTTTGAGTGTGTAAGGGGAGTGTTGATGACCTACTACTTACTCAATCACGCCTTCTTGTGCTCACAGGAGACTTATATACAATTTGTCTTGGTTTACTCGCGACATCTACTCAACTTGCTTTGATATCACTTGTTGAGCAGCGAAAGAAAAATAAAGCATAAACAAACAAGATTAAACATACATAAAACCAAGAACAACAATCACATAATTGATAGAGTGATTTATGTGGAAACCCAATGTGGGAAAAAACCAAGGGCAATGATATTCGATCTTCTGATTATTCAAGGGAGAATTACAATAGCCAATCTCAAGCATACAATCATCCTCTTGTCACACACACACTCTTCTCTTTACAGACCTTGCACTCCACATCGCACTGTCACCTCTATGGATATGCTCGTATATATAACATCTATCACTCAATTATACAAACTGATCATGAATAGATCACATAGTTACATGAATAGTTTATAAATAGATTACACAATTTACACAACATGTTTACAATGAGTGCATGCATTCATATTCCTAACATAGTCGCATGCATGTGCATGTGACCGCATGGAAATATGTTGACATGTTTCCAACAAAATCTAATTTTAAATATTTTTTAAATTTTTTCATAAAATGTTTTATTTTTTTGTCTTTTTAGCTAAGGATATTTGTTTGAAATCCGACAAAAAATTGTTAAATCCATTTTTCAACACACTAAATTAACCACTCAAATGTGTAAATCAAACAATTTGTAGCAAATAAAAAAATAAAAAAATAACAAATTATTAATTTATTATTTATACTTCCATTAAAAACATATGAAAATAATTTAAAAATAAAAATACACAAAATTCAATTTCTTAAAAAAAAAATTAAACCGTGTATAGAAATGCAACTTATAAATTCAAAATAAGTTAAAAATACAAATACACAAAATTCAATTTCTTAAAACAAATAAAAATAAACCGTGGATAGAAATGCAACTTAGAAATTCAAACTAAAAGTTTGGTATACAATTTTCAACTAGTGAGTTACTGTAAAAAGTGATTTATTATAAAGTTTTAATTAATTTCCAGATAACAACTTATTTTTAAAAATAATTGGCTATGAATTTATCTCCCAATCAAATAACCTAATAAATAATAATAAACTAAAATTTTAATATTGTACGTAGAGCAATCTAATAAAGAATTTTGTTATCACACATACTCATCTAATAAATAATATTAAACCGAGATTTTAAATATTATACACAACATAGTCAATCTAAACCAATAGTTTTGTTACCACTCTATATGAAGTATCAAGAGACAGGAACTCTCAAAAAAACTTCACCAGTTTAAATTTCCAGCATTTCTCTAGAGCATACAACCGTGAAGCGGATGCTCTCTCAAAGAGAGCATTAATCGAGGTCGCTGGGATTCTCACAATCTTTCATTGTGACGATGGAATCGAGAGTTCTCCTTCTTTGCTCAGTATTTTCTGATTGTATTGCTGTCCGTTAGACAGTTTATATTTTCTCACTGTTAGATAGTTTACTTCCTCTTACATATTCTTGCTGTTGATCCTACTGCACAGTCTTTCACTGTGTTTTTCTTCCTATCTCGAGGGCCTCTCGCACGCTGGACTGTAAATGGGGATTCATTTTTGTTTCGGTTTGCTCACTGTATTGGAGCGCAGAACACTGCTTCCACGTTACTGTTCTCGAATTGTAAATGATTTTATACTTATATAAAATTGAGAGAATTTTTTTCATGGAAAAAAAAGTAGTTCTATATGGGTGAATATAATAATTTTGTTACCCCATACATATATATAGTTGTATATAAAAATTTTGTTAGCCCACACATATATAGAGAGAATTGTAGATGGAGTTTCCTTTTGGGTCATACAAAGTTTTAGTGATGTGTAGAATATGAGATCTGGGTGTAGGTAAGGTTAAAGTTGGAAGGAGTTAAACCAGGTGTTAATGGCAACTGAGGAGTTAAACCAAGAGTTATTGACGAAGTGATGAGGAGTTGGCAACTCTGCACCAAGCATTAATGGTGTTCGAGCGATGATTACTCAAACTTATTAACTTGGGTAGACGTAGAAGATTTCAGTTAATAATGGCGGTTTACCCAGGAGGCTGGTGATTGTGCCAAAAACCTAGCACTTGATAAAGGGCCATCAAATATCGAGAAAGACCCTCAGGCCCAGTCTGATAGGTTTCTTGCTAAGGACTGAAGGGACGTGTAAGGAGGCAGGTGGTTGTTGGTGAAGAATATTTAAGATGGAAGCTGAGGTTAGCACACTTATGGGTGCAGAGGATGAGGCACTTTGCAGGGCTTTTCATCTCGGATGAAGAGCTAAGGAATAGAGTTGGAGGTGGCAAAGGAAAGGTGACTAGTTCGAGTTTCTTGCAAGTGCCAAGTGAAGTGACATGTTCAAAGCCTGGTATCCAACAGTTAGAAGCTCCCCTTCCATGTGCAAGTGTGGCACAGACAAACCAATGAGAACACCTACATAAGACAAAAGAGTTTTGGGTTGCGACTGGGGGAAACACTCGACACAAAAGACAATGAGGGCAACACAGGCTAGATAGAGGGAAGTGGCAAGGTCTGAAACCCTGGAAACCTAACAAATCAAAGTGAAGAATGGTTCTAGGGGGGTACGTTGGGCTAGAAGAGACCTGTAACTTGGATCTTTGTGTGTTGGTAGGAAGGCTCTCTTATAGAGCTCTGTGCAGACATAACTTACATGATTGGGTGTTTTCAACTTGGGCTCCTATGTTAAGGTACTCATCGGAGCTAGTGACCCTAACTAGGGGTTGGTATTGTTTCTTTCTCAGCACACCATAGGAATTAATGAAAGTCTTAGGAGAGACTTGGATCATCAATGGAGGAAGCCTAATGCTGATGAGATGGAGGGTTAGTTTTGACCCGACAACTAACTATTTCTAGCACAAACACATTTGGGTTCTACTTCCAGGACTACCATTACAGCTCTGGAATGCCAAAGCTCCGGAAACTATTGGTAACGAGCTAGGTCATTTCATTATAATGGACGGAGAGGTCCTCAATGGGACTGACAAGAGAATAGGGAAAGTTCTGGTCGAACTGGACATTCACAATGGACTACTGGAGACTTTGGACATTAAATGGTGAGGGAGGGTCTATGGACAGAAGTTGGACTATTTGGTCGTCCCCTTTAGATGCTCATACTGTTGTAGAATGGGGCATTTGCTTAAGAATTGTCTAGGGTATGAGCTAGAGGAGGAATCTGAATCCTCCATGCTCAGGAATACAACACTCTGTTAGTCCTTGAGGGTGGGCTCTTTCTAGAATGGGGACAACAATGCGATTGAGGAGGAAGCAATGTCTTCACCTATGCCGGACACTGACGATGGTAAGTTACAAAAACTCTTCCCTTTCTTTTTCTCCACATTGTCAGCCTTAGAACTAGATACCATTAAACTATCTACCATCCCGACCTATGCTTCTCAACCTACATTTCATGCTCAAGATAGCCCTGTGCGCGACCTGGGAAGGATTAGGACACAAGGGACTTATGACACTTTCCCAGGGATGGGGGGGATGAAAATACATTGCACCCTTTTGTGGATGGCCTGAGCGATGGAGGTCTTACTTGTTCTACTGATGTGTGGGGAAGGGATTCATAGGGTTTCAGAGAGTCGAAAGTTGGGGAGAGCTCATTGGGGTCGGTCCTCGATTCGTTGGTTCCTTCTTACCAATATTTAATGACACCAACACCAATTCCCATATTTAAGGGACGTGATGAGGTTGGTCGAGAGGTGGATACACTCTCTAACCGAACTAGGGGGAGGGTGGAAGATAAATCCAGAAAGGATACTACCTGGTTGAGGGGGCTAGGGAGAGATATCTCTCCCTTAATGACTAGAAATGCACGTAGGAAAGTGATGGAAAGTGTTTCAATTCTGATTAACCAAGACAACAACAAAAATGAACAAGGGGCTCTTAGAAGCATTAAATCCCTATCTAGAGCCAAACAATCCTCTCACTTAATCTTAGGGGATTTGGAGGGGATCCAAAATTATCCTCCTTCTGTAGGTTACTATTGAGCACTTTGCATGATATGCTATTTTTCCAAAAAACCTTGGTAGAGGAAGAGAAGGCTAGAGCATTTGTCACATCCTTACGACCTAACTGGCTGGTCTGTGTTGTCAACAATGTAGGTAGATCTAGGGGTCTCTGTGTGGCGTGGGATCCATTAAAATTTACTCTCTCTCCCTTTTTAATTTGTGGTGTAATTCTTCTTATGGGCTCTTCCTTCGTGAATTGTTATAGGCCATGTACTGACCAAAAAGCCTTATGGGACAAGGTGGTTAGCAGTGGTCTCCTAACCAACAAAAATATGATAGTTGTTGGTGATCAAAATTACACTATGTCTGATGGGGAAGTGTGGGGTGCCAAAGCATGACTTGACCCATTGGCAGGGTATATCAAAAGTATCTTCTAGGATCATGTATTAGTCGACATAATAACCAGAGACGGTGTGCCCACATGGCATAATGGCAGAGGTAGGCAGGAAGGAATAGCTAAATGTCTAGACAAGATTTACATATCGGAGGACCTGATCTCTTCAGTTGGGAGACATAAGTCTTGGCTGGCTTACCCATTTATCTCATACCATGCGCATGTGCTTCTCGAGTTCGACAACTGCCAACAAAAAGTATCCTACCCATTCAAGTTGAACTCCATTTTGTTAGGGTCCTAACCCACACATAGGTAGAACAATATATTCCGGATGCAATAAGGTCAATATTAATAAGGCCTTGCAATAAAATAGAATAAGTCCCGAATGTAAAGAGACCTAATAGAAGCTTCAGCTTCTTAGGGATCTTCCTCTAGATGCTTCTTTTCGATAAAACTTCCGCTTCTAGAAGGATCTTCCTCTAGATGCTTCTTTCGATAGACATATTTAGTATAAATAGGAGTCGAGGGTATGCGAACCCTATCTTGGATATTATTGTAATAGAGCTTTGCTCGACTAGAGGTTTCCCCCTCGAAGAGGCCCGTGAACATTGCTCTCAGAATCAAAGTGTTATTTATGTTGTTATTCTGATATCATTTCAATGTTATTGTGGTGATTGTTCTGGTAATATTGTTGTTATTCTTCCATTTCTATCATTTTATTTTTGTTCTGCATGCTTTTTATATCTGGTATATTACAAGTGGTATCAGAGCACTTTCCTCGGCAGAAATTGTGGGTAAATTGTTTTTCAGGGTAGAGACATATTTTGGCATCTTTAAGCCAGTTAAATCTGTCGTTACGCGCATAAACCCATGGTTGAGGGATTCATACATGCAGGAAATACAAGTGGTACTTAAGCGCACATATGTTGGCCACCCTTGTAACCCCTGTTGGTACCCTTTCGAGTGGTAGCGCATCAGACAACACCTATGTACATATCGACCTATATTACTTGAAGCCCTCTTTAGATAAGCCGATCGGCTGCCTGACTACTATAGTACCACCGAGAACAACACTCGGGAAGATACTCTTTAGTACCTGGGTAGTTGGGTAGTACAGCTAAGGGCACGGTCTAGCCTCCTTAGTTAGTGCCCTGAGATATTGGGTCGAGTGTTACACATTATTTTGGTCACCCTAATGATGATTACATAAACATGTGTTCAAGTTCCCAATATAATCTTTTTCTTGAGAAAAGAAACATCTTTCCACCCTTGCAAGATGTATTTTTTTAAGGCCTCCGTGGGCAGCTTCCTTTACACAGTGCAAAAATCCCTAATTTTTGCATGCTGTACTATAGCCAGTCCACGGGATTTTCGCAGGCTGATATATAGTCAGGTCGTGGCACCGCTTTAAAACTAAGAGAGGAAAGAAGTTCTAGCAGCTTCTAGAAGTGGAATCTTCTGGAAGTATGAAGTGGTGTTCGTTTGGTTACGATCCTACTGACTTCTCTGATTTGATGAGATCATCCTCATCTCTTTAACCACTTTAGCTTCTCCTATATAATGATAGGATTCTCATGGAAAAGGTTAGAGGTACAAGCATAAAGAAGCATAGAGACTGAAGAGAGAATAGATTGAAGTCTGTGTGAAGAATCCTATTTCAAACGATGCTTGAGGTCTCCATTCATCTACCAAGTTTTTGAGAGGAATATTCATGCAAATATTGGAGAAAATGTATGTGTGTGTGTCAGAACGAAGGGTCACTAAAAGGGAACTTGCGACATCAAGGCAGTTCGGTTGTATCTTCTACCTTTCATTAATATAATGGTGGCATGTCTCTTTCCCATAAAATAATTGATATTTTATTACATGACTCCTTGATCATATGTTTAGGTTGTCATTGAATTTCTCTATTGTTGCTTTCATGTTGGTTGATTTGTGTTATTACAGATCTGATCTCGTAGGAGCATTAGAGAAAAACAGGATCAACAAAGACATAAGGAAGCGATTCATAAGGTATGTTATCTATTCCTCCTTTGGTAATTAAATTCAATGATCGTAATCTAGGGGAAGTGTATTGTTCTGTCTTGTTTTTTTCTAGATCCAGGTCGATCTAGGGGGATTATTTCATGTCCGCATCTACCAATTTACCCATTCAAAAAATTGGCAACTCCATTGGGGAGAGTGCAACTTGATTGTGGTTTTTCATTGGCCATTTTCTTATAGCCTATCTTTTACATTCTATTCCAGTCTCTGAGTCTGTGGGAGATCCAATTAGACTCACCAGGTTTAAAATTTTCCTGATACCCTGTCTTTTTCCAAAATTTTCTATTTTATGAAATGCATCCGCACTGCACCCTATTGGTAGCCTGTGGAAACCTTCCATTTCCGCATCCTAGTGGTTTGTTTCAGTGCGGGATTTCTGCGACCTGCATGACTATTGGCCTGCAGAAATCACCCATTTCCGCACTGCATTATACTGTTTGTCCGCGACGGCGTTTGAAAACTTTTTGGATTGGGTCTTGACCTTTACTATTGCCCAGTTTTTTCTTCAGTTAGATGGAAAAAGATTTTTTATACCAGTTCTTGAATGCTTCTGATTGATTCAACTTGATCTTGATTTATTTCGGAGATCGAACACCTCTCTTTTGAACTTTTTTCAATCTTTGTTTTTGTCGACAAGGATATAATCTTTGGATTTGAGTCTGAGTGCTTACTCGATCAAAGCTCTTATTTTGGGTTTGGATTTATAAGTTGATTGCATCTTCTGGATCGCTTGATGATTAGAAAAACATTTCTTGTTCATATTTGAAGAGACTTTTTCTTGTCAATTGTTATTTTTATCTCCATTGAAAGATCGATTTGGGTGTTTGTTGAGTATTTTATTTTCATTGGTTGCTTAGCCTTTGTTAGTTCCATCCCTGTTTTTGGTTTCTCAAAAAAAAAAATTAAAGTCTTTTAAGTCTTTTAAGCAATCATTTATTCAGAAAATGTTGGCGTTGAAATATTGAAAGAGAACGAATAATGAAATTACATTGTTAATGATTGTTTGGTACTACATTCAAAAAGGGAATTGGACATCATAGTTTGCACTGTTCCAGAAAATCTCTTTCTCCCTTGATGTCACAAGTTCCCTTTCAGTAGCCCTTCGTTCTGACACACACATACATTTGCTCCGATAATTGCGTGAAGATTCCTCTCAAAAACTTAGTAGATGAATGGAGACCTCAAGCATCATTTGAAATAGGATTCTTCACACAGACTTAAATCTATTCTCTCTTCAGTCTCTATTCTTATTTATGCTTGTACCTCTAACCTTTTCCATGAGAAGCCTATCATTATATAGGAGAAGCTAAAGTGGTTAAAGAGATGAAGATGATCCCATCAAATCAGAGAAGTCAGTAGGATCGTAACCACACTGACGCCACTTCATACTTCCAGAAGATTCCACTTCTAGAAGCTGCTAGAACTTCTTTCCTCTCTTAGTTTTAAAGCGTCGTCGCTACCTGACTATATATCATCCTGTGGAAATCCCATGGACTGGCTATAGTACAACATGCGGAAATTAGGGATTTACGCACTGTGTAAAGGAAGCTGCCCATGACGACCTTCAAAAATACATCTTGCAAGGGTGGAAAGAGGTTTCTTTTCTCAGGCAAAAGATTATGTTGGGAACCTGAACACATGTTTATGTAATCATCATCAGGGTGACCAAAATAATGTGTAACAAAATTCCCCCCAAAGTGTGAGGCTGGAACTCGAGATAGCCGAAGTACTTTGTAAAATAAGTGTGTATGTGTCGAGAGCTAAGGGCGCACCAATCAGGAACCTGCAAACAATCAAGCATCTGTACAATATCACATTATGTTTGAAGTAGGTATTTCCATGTCCAGACCGTAAATGTTTGAAATCATAAATGTAGGTCATGGCCACCAATTATACAACGTGGATCCATGTCAACAAGATTCTGAATAGCCACTGAGAATACACCATGGATCCATGCATAAAAAACTCAAGTATGAACATAGCCATGAGACATACAAAGTGGATCTATGTGTCAACAAATTATAGATACTCCTTCGCAACCTGGACTGAAAATGATGAAGTCCAGGGTCTTCAATCCATCATCCGTTAGTACAATCCTAGTCACGCGATTACAGATGTTGAAGTTGAACATGAATATAAACCACTTGATTACCAGTCATTAATGAAAACTGTTAAAAAGTGTGAGGGAAATCACCATTGATGTCAATGACTCCCAAGGTACCCCAGTATAATCCAACAAGTGTGAATGAATGAGTTGTAGTCGAACACTTGACATAATCTCGCGATCAGGGATTAATGATGTAGATCCACTGTCGAAAGCGAAGAACCTTCCATTGAAGCATGCAGGCTCTAAGGTACTAAATAATTTCTAAGCCTTTTTCCTGGATAATGAGTTGAAGTCGACCGGAAAAGGATCGTCATAGGAGGGCCTTGATGTATCCCCCATCAATGACATGAAATCAGTAACAGATTTAGGGTAGAGAAAAATACATATGTGACTTGGGACTGACATAGGGAAGGTCGACATGGTAAGAATGGACAATTACAGATGGTTGACTCGAAAGAAGGTTTCGGTTGAACTTCTCTTGAACATATGAATGACACGACAATAATCTTGGCAGTATTGACTCAAAGACGACCCGAGATATGAACTTGCAGAAGGTTAGACAAGAAACAAACAGATTACCCAACCTAGGTTCAAATGATAAAGAGGGGTGTCATGTTCAAGAGCGACGTTTACTGCCATTAATACAGATACAAAGACACATTCCTTTCCCAAATTCCCCACCACCATTTCTGGCGAGTACCTCTTTATTTTTATGCAAGCTTGAGGAGGATAACATATGCTTGTTGATGTAAGCTCATCCTTCGGATGAGTCCCTCAGAGTACATTTAACGAACCCTAAGAAGGATTGGTTCGGTCCCATATGGGCTTGTCGATGTTTGTTTAACGAGTCCAAAGATAGAAAACTCGAAAGTTTTTCATGATTATAGAGTCTGGAAAAACACTTAAAAGAGAACTCTCTCAGTTCCTTTTTCGTAGAATAGTTCGATAGGAACGAAAAAGTGATAAACTATTTCCCATCAAACGTTTTCTTCAAATACTTTTACGAGCGTGAAAAGAACAAGGTCGCTCGACAATATTTTCATTTTTAAGGAGCATGAAAAGAGCTTAAGGAATTCTCTATAGGTTTCATTATTTTCGTGTTACCATGACGAGTACAAAAAGATGACAAAAGTATACTCGGTTACAATCTCATTGGTTCTCGAACCCAAGAATGACCAAAGACTATGCTCGAGGTTTTTCTAAAAAACCTTAAAAAGTAGTTGTACATGCGACAAAAAAATAGAATAAATCACAAAAACTGTCCATAATTCATTGTCCAAAGTCCTAAATTTCTTCCTGCAAGGAACAAAACACTTACAATACCTTTAGATTTAATGGGTTTTTGACCAAAACGTATTTATATAAAACAAAATATTAGAAAAAATGATAAAAAGGTAATAAATAGAAGTAAAAAGTCTTTTTCATCATTTTATTTTCACTTGGTCAAAAACTTACTAAAAACCCTTGTTTTTTACCTCAAATTCGGCGATGGATTGTGGAGGCTATAGGGGATCATTCCACGAACGGATTGCGTAAAAGAGGTAAGAATCTCATCTTCTATCTTATCAATGGATTAATTTTAGTTTTTGATCGTAAAAAATCAAGATTTTTTTATGATTTGGGACTGCTAGTCGTGCATTGGGGCCACCACGAGTGGCCTATAATGGGCCCTGGGAAAATCAACGATTTCCGCAGGCGTGTTATGGCACACTTGTGGGAATTCCTCACTGTATTTGAATGTTTTTTGCAGCAGCCGAAAAACTAAAAATAAAAGTGAACGTTGACTCAATAAAAATCCCAAAAAATGTTGAAAAGGTGTGCTAAAGATCTTCTCTGTTTCCCATGCAGGTATTTTCTTGCAAAGATGTTGGAATGGAGGGAGAATGAGCACAAAAAAGACGATCTCATGGCTTTAAATGATCCAAAGACCGTGAATTCCCTCCGGCAATGTTTTCTATTAAAATTCTTCAAAGTTCAGGGCATGAGAGCCCAAGGGAGATTACTATAATATTTGGTTCATATGTGGGATTCAGAACAACAAGTGTTCCACGTGGGGGTTCATGTCCTCTCTTTGGATATTGAGGATATTTATTTCCTGACAGGTTTTTCACGTTGTGGGGCACGCATGAATTTGACAGGTGGTCGAGGTGGTGGATTTCCCATGAGTGAGTACATTCGTGAGCATTGTGAACCTGACGCTGAAAGACGTAAAGGAAAAGTAGCAATCCGAGGTGTGAGAGATTTGACCCTCAAGACCATATTGTTTACTGTTACATGGATGGCAGGGAGTGCTTTGCCACACATGGCACTCCAAAGTTACTTCCAATATGCTATTGAATGTTTGGAGCCTCGATTATTCAATTGGTGTGACAATCTATTACGCAGCATGAAAACTCAACTCACAAAAAGCAAGAATGGGGACCTCAAATAGTTCGGTTATAGTTCTATTTTAGTATCTTTATTCCTCGAAAGAGTTCCACACCTACGCTACAGGTGGAATGGGGAATACCAGCCCCGAGAGACCCACGAATGAAAAGATGGTGTGATCTGATGACACTGCATGTGGCAGGCCAAATTGTGAAGTATGATGATGCATTCTTCAATTGTTTGGGACCACAAATCTTGATGATTGATGATTATGCTTATGCCAGTATAGACTTTCGAGGTGATCCAGATTTGGTTCTCCCCGAGGGATCACAGTGGGGAGATCTAGGTAAGAAAGGCATTTGTGTTTTTACAATGTTTTTAGGAGTTTTTAAAATATTTAATGTTTTTGTGTTTCCAATTGAAAGACTAATAAAAACATTTCGATCATGCAAATGTAGGGCCACATCGACCCCCAGGGTCCTCTCCTATTCAGAGGTAAGGAGAGGCACACGTAGTGGTTGGATGGGATGCCGAGGATTATGATGCGATAGAGAAAAATCTAGAGCGTTGATGGCAGACATCCCTGATATATCCATCAAGGAGATCCTGAGGTGTTATCAATGCCATACTGGAGGCATATTCGGCTCACTTAGTCGGTTACTATGCAGGGTAGTGAGAGAAGTAGTATGCTATCGTGAGAGGCATCCATGAGGCCATTTTGTAGGGTTCATGGGTTCTATATTTTGATATTTTGATCTTCGAATGAAAATTCTTTTTGTAAACATTATATCATTATATATATATACATGAGGCTTTTACCACTTTACTCTGCTCTTTGTACAATATGTGAAATGTGATTGGAATTACAAATGTCTCAAATGTCTGTCTAATACATAATTAGCTAGAGCATCAGTTAATGTATTTAGACATCTAGGAATGTGTTGATATTCAATATAATCGAAATGACGTTCCAAGAGGTAGATTCGTAAATATACCCATAATAGAGTAGGGCTTCAGATATTATAGACATTGTTTAGCTGTAGAACTACTAGCTGTGAATCAAGTCGTATAATGAAGAGATGAATCCCAAGTGAAATAACACTAGTCAATAATTCTATGACCATGCTATACTCTGCGATATTATTGGTCACTCAATCGAGACAAACACCTTGTAGACAAATAAGTTCGTTTGAGGGTGCATAGATTGCCCAAGTAGTAGAAGCTAAATTTTGGGTACTACGGCTAGCACCATCGGTGAAGCCAATGTAAGGTAGTGAAAACACCAACATCTGGAGACCAAACACAATGCAGGGTAAGTAGTTAGGGGTAAAATTCAAATAGAAGAAACGCACTAAAGTCACACACAAGAGTATGATATAGTAAAAATACAAGTGCTTATGCAAAGATAGGCTAAGCATAGTACTTCTTCAAGTAAAGCCCATTTCTGGGTTCACTCAAAGGAGTGCCATCATAATCGATTAATTCGTATGCTCCCTTCTCTAACACTCTTTTAACAATATAAGGGCCTCACCATATAGACTCAAATTTTCTGGCTCCTAGCAAATCACGATCTTGTTCATAGAGGAGAACTAGATCTCCCTCAAAAAACGTGCATTGCTTGACATGTTTGTTATATTGGGATTTTACACATTTCTTCTAGGTTTCAATAACTAGGGTGGAATCGCAATGGGTTTCGTCCAATTGCGTAAGATACAACAAATGTTCCTCCTCAGTAGAGGTGTTTGGGAGAAGTTGGACGACTAGTTTTAACGATGGAATTTCACATTAAATCGGTAGAAAAGCTTCTAAACCATACACTAATTGGAAAGGTGTAAACCCTGTAGCTGACTTCACAGATGTCTGATAGACCCAAAATGCTGAGAGCAACATCATGTGCCAAATCATTTTGTGAATTCCGATAATCCGTCGAAGCATGGCGATAAGTACTTTGTTTATTGCTTTGACTTGGCCATTGGGCTGTGGATAGTAGGGGGTTGAGTTTTCATGTCGAAGACCCAAATTTTCCATAAGCATAGACATCATAAAGTTTCGGAAGTGGCTACCATGATTGGTGACGATAGCTTGTGGGATTCCAAATCACGTAATAATGTGATTGAAGATGAATAGGGCTGAAGTTTTTCTCGCGTTGTCGAATGTAGGCATCGCCTTGACCCATTTCGTGAAATAATCTATGGCTACAATAATGTACCCATGCCCCCTAGCCGAGTGAGGGTTACATGTCATGAAATCGATGCCCCATTTAGCGAAAGGTCCAACAGAAACTACAATATGTAAGGGAGTGGGGTGAGATCTTATTTTGTTGTTGTATGTTTGGAAAGAGTGGCATTTTTGGATGGAGATAATACAATCTTTGAATAAAGAAGGCCAAAAATATACAGCTCATAAGATATTTTGGGCAGTATCATACCTAGATATGTGACCACCACATGCTCCAGAATGACAGTCATTCAAAGTTTTTCCAGCCTCCTCATATGTGAGACATCGTCGAAAAATGAATTCAAGTCCACGCCGATAAAGAGTATCATCGAGGATGATATACTGACGGGCTTGGTAACGTATGCGACAACGGTCAGTACTAGACAAATCGGGCCGGAAAGTTTGAGTCTGGAGATATATAATGATATCTCCATACCAAAGGTCATCAGAACTGATTGGAAAAAAGGATTCATCGGGTAATGAATCCTCTGCTACATTTTTCGTCTCAAGATAGGGAAGGTCACATATCAATTCAACAAACACCAAGGATTTCTTGGATTTATCACATTCAAACTCTAAGTCAAACTCTTGGAGTATCACAATCCATTTGGAGTATTTTCCCCCTAGCAATTGGCATGTAAGAATGTGTTGCATAGGGTTACAATCGGAAATCACGGTGGTCTTGCGTAAAAGGATATAGTGTCAGAAACATTGGATAGCTTGAATAGCTACCAAGGCTAGTTTTTCAACATGTAAATACTTGGCTTCGGTAGTTGTGAGACTCCAACTCAAATAATAAATAACATGCTCATTGTGAGAATCGTCCTCTTGGACCAGAACCATGGTGATGGTCGAATCTGAAGCAGCTAGATAAAGGAAACAATCTCGACTATAATCGGGCAGGAAAAGTAGTGGGGTACGGGTTAAAGTCAATTTCAAAGCATCGAAGGATTTGTTGGCAGTGGTGTCCCATACGAATTCAGAGCGTTTATTTAAAAGTCGAGTAAATCCGAGCGTTAACTCAGTGTAGTTCGGGATAAAACAACGTAGAAAGTTTTCCTTCCCTTGCAAACTTTATAGCTGGCGAAGTGAAGAAGGGGGATGGAGATTGAGAATGGCCTCAACCTTCAAAGGATCTACCTAGATCCCATGACGTGACACAATAAATCCTAAGAGTCGGTCGGACTCCACACAAAAAACACATTTGTGTGGGTTTAATCGTATACGATAGAACCAACAATGAAGGAAAATGGCTCGGAGGTGGGATGGATGATCACTACAATGCATGAAATGTGATGGTAGGTCATCTAAATATGGTTGTACAATGTGCTTAATATCATGGAAAGTATAAGATATAACACGTTGAAACATGGCACCAACATTCTTTAAATGGAAGGGTAGTTTTCGATAGGAAAAAGTGCCCCAAGGACAAATAAAAGAGGTTTTGTGTTGATCCGCGGGTAAGATGTTGATCTGATTATATCTGGAGAAACCATCCATCAGAGAGAAGATTTCACTTCTGGCGCAATCGTCGACGATTTGGTCAACGAAGGGGGTGGGAAAGTTGTCTTTAGGACAATCTTTATTAATGTCCATGTAATCAATGCAGATGCGGATCATACCTTATTTCTTGTTAACCGGAAGGATATTGGATACCCAATCAGTTAAAGCCACAAGATAAATAAAACCATATTTAAGAAGTTTTTCGACTTCAAGCTTGATAGCGGCTTCTTTGCGAGGTTGGACTGGGTGATGTCTTTGTTGGATGAGTTTATCACCTAGGTATGTCTTGATTTCATGTACAACAATATCGGGGTCAATACCAGGCATTTCTTCATATCTCCAGGAGAAGACGTCACAAAATTCTTGAAAAATGGATTTATATGTGGCAACTTCATCAGTGGAACACGAAGCTCCGATGTGCACACTTTCAACAAATCCAGGTTTGATAGATATGTCGAGGGGGATGGTGGGTGAAATGTTTCTTAAGTTCCCTTCATATAACACATCGTGTGTGGAGTCGGGAACCAAAGTAATGATGACAATGATCGATGGAGTCGAAATTCGTTGGTAACTTTCAAGGGTGTGTTGTTTCAGGAAGAGAATGGAACGATGATGTCCATCGTCCCAAGGAGTGTCCTCCATGGACATAACCGACATAATCATCTCATCTGTGGGAAAAATCACATGAAAAGGATCAGGAGATGAATCGTCAAGAGAGGGGGATGCCAATTGAATGGCCTGGTATGTGGATTCAACTAGACTCAAGGGCATCTGGTTGCCGTAACGAAGATAATCACCGGGTGCGGGTACTACCCATGGGTCAGAAGAAATAGGAGTTTTGCCGGTGAAGGTGGAGATCATGTTAATCGAGGCAACCAAATGAGGTGGAACGACAGGTGGTGGGATGGGGAAAGTACCCATCAGAGTGGAATCTTTTAGAAGACCCACACCGACACTCTCATATCCAGGGGGTGTCTTTGCGATGAAAGGTACGTTGTTGGTATGTGAATCAGAGTTAAAGAAGGCCAATTGGTCCATCTTAATTACTTTTCCCTGATGTGGAAAACATATGACACGGAAAAGAGTGGACACAATTGTACGCATGGAATCAATCCAGCTATGGCCTAGTAAAAGGTTTTAATCGAGAGGTGCGTCAAAGACCTCAACTTCTACATTGACCAATTTGCCTTCTAGCGTGATGGGCAACAAGGGGAGGACACTGTAAGGTTTAAATCCAGAGCCATTAAAGGCTTTGAGCCTGTTGTGTGATTCGGTTAAGGGAGGAGAGCCGATGGATTTCCAACAAGGAACGAACATGACACACGTTGAGGCACCCTCGTCGATAACTGTTCTACAAATGTTATTGTCGGCGACAACAACTTGTATTTGAAATGCGAGCTGAGGGGACAGCCTTGGAATGTGATCTTCCAAGTAAAAAATTACTAAATTCATATCTGTAGGATCGATTCCACCAATACCTTTTAACAATGCCTTCCTTTGTGTAGGAAAAATCTGAAGGACTTCGAGGGCTAGCATCGCGGATGGTGCTTGAGCTAGATCCTCTACAATACTGTAGTTCTGGGCAACACACACATGAGGATTGAAAGAAGACTTTCGAAAAACACCCTTCGGGGGAGGGCGGAGAACTTTATATAGGCTCAGTCGTTCTAGATGAAGAGGACTGTTGGTAGGTGGAGCCGAGGGAGATGGTTGGACCAACGAAGGTGGTATTTCGTCAACTTTCTCCTTGGAGGAAGAATAATCTTTGGCTCGAGTGGTAAGTGTGATGTCATTCTTCTTTGAATCACATGTACACATTAAGACATAGGAAGTAGTGGAGGGGGAAGGTTGATTGTGAATGACCAATTGGGCTTGTTGTTGAGAAGGGAAGGGTTGCGACAATACAACCAGTGTAGGTGGTTTCGAGGTCCCTTGAAGGAACTTAGTAACTTTGGCCCTTCTTGGAAAATCCTTAGTGTAGTGATCATCACCACATATAAGACAAGGGTATCAGGGTTTGTCCTTATCCTTATCGTCAACAGGTTTTGTTTTGGTCTTGTCAGATTACGGATTATTTTTATCCTCCTTATTCTTACCCTTCCCTTTTTTGGATTTATTTTTTCTGGCAGGGGTAGATTGAACAGAGTTCACCTCAGAAGTCTTACCGGTGGGAGGAGTAGGAGACGGAGCATGTTGAACATTAGAAGCAACAGACTTGGGGTTGGTGGTAGAGGCTTGTGCAGAGTGGGGTTGGGCATGGAAAGTGCCAATCACACCATCATCTGCATGAGAAGCAATAGGAGTAGTTTAAGTAGCGGTAGTAGAAGGATGAGGTGCATCAAAGAGTAAGTCGTAAAGAGTACTCGTTTGTGAGTAAACGAGGTAGAGGTATTGAGCACGACTGATCGCCTATTCTTCTGTGACAACTCCACCCATGGCGATGTCATGAGCGATGTCATTCATGA
The DNA here is from genome assembly GCA_010110895.2 of Picea sitchensis. NCBI lineage: Eukaryota > Viridiplantae > Streptophyta > Pinopsida > Pinales > Pinaceae > Picea > Picea sitchensis. Next base: position 11,786 of record SNQJ01S0091919.1, on the reverse strand, counting down.
ATGATTTTGTGAACTACTCTGCCAGTAACTGATCAGGAAGCTCAAGTTTGATTAGACGTCATCTCCGACGCCACTCATGAATGTGATCAAAGATATGAGTGGCTTTGGTTTGTTTGAAAGAACTCAAAATTTTGGTTCCCGTTTTGTAATGGATCAGTAACTGGTAGTGGGTGAGGAAAGTCATGATGAGGGTGTTAAAGTTAGTGAATAAGATTCGTGGTAATTCTATATACCACTTCACGACTGAACCTGTGAGAGTTCACTGAAAAAGACGTAATCGAATAGAGTCATCCATCAAAGAGTTCGATGAACACCAAAGGTGGAAAGTCATTACATGATTGTTTGGGTCCTCTCCTAGTTTACCATCGAAATTATGAATGTCGGATGGTAGTTTGGCCGGTATTACGGGCCACTGAGGAGAGTGACTGATAGGATCATTTAAAATTCTAGATTTTTCTCTACCCTAAATCTGTTACTTATTTCGTTTCATTGATGAGGGATACATCAAGGCCCTCCTGTGACGAGCATTTTCCTGTTGACTTCCGCTCATTATCCATGAAAAAGAATTAGAAATTATTTAGTACCTTAGAGCCTACATGCTTCAATGGCAGGTTCTTCGCTTTCGACAGTGGATCTACATCATTAATCCCTGTTCGCGAGATTATGTCAAGTGTTCGACTACAACTCATTCATTCACACTTGTTGGATTATACTGGGGTACCTTGGGAGTCATTGACATCAATGGTGATTTCCCTCGTACTTTTTAACAATTTTCATTAATCACTGGTAATCAAGTGGTTTCTATTCGCGTTTGACTTCAACATCTATAATCGCGTGACTAGGATCGTACTAACGGATGATGGATTGAAGACCCTCGACTTCATCATTTTTGGTCCAGGTTGAGAAGGAGTATCTGTGATTTGTTTTGACACATAGATCCACTTTGTATGTCTCATGGATATGTTCATAATTGAGTTTTTTTATGCATGGATCCACGGTGTATTCTCAGTGGCTATGAAAAATCTTGTTGACATGGATCCACGTTGTATAATTGGTGGCCATGACCTACATTTATGATTTCAAATATTTATGGTCTGGACATGGGAATGCCTACTTCAGACATAATGTGATATTGTACACATGCTTGATTGTTTGCAGGTTCCTAATTGGTGCGCCCCTAGATATTGACACATACACTCTTATTTTACAAAGTACTTCGGCTATCTCAAGTTCTAGCCTCATACTTTGGGGGGAATTCTGTTACACATTATTTTGGTCACCCTGATGATGATTACATAAACATGTGTTCAGGTTCCCAATACAATGTTTTACCTGAGGAAAGAAACCTCTTTCCACCCTTGCAAGATGTATTTTTTGAAGGCCGTCGCAGGTAGCTTCCTTTACACAGTGCGTAAATCCTTAATTTCCACATGCTGTACTATAGCCAGTCCGCGGGATTTCCGCAGGCTGATATATAGTCAGGTTGCGATGACGCTTTAAAACTAAGAGAGGAAAGAAGTTCTAGCAGCTTCTAGAAGTGGAATCTTCTGGAAGTATGAAGTGGCGTCCATGTGGTTACGATCCTACTGACTTCTCTAATTTGATGGGATCATCCTCATCTCTTTAACCACTTTAGCTTCTCCTATATAATGATAGGCTTCTCATGGAAAAGGTTAGAGGTACAAGCATAAAGAAGCATAGAGACTGAAGAGAGAATAGATTAAAGTCTATGTGAAGAATCCTATTTCAAACGATGCTTGAGGTCTCCATTCATCTACCAAGTTTTTGAGAGGAATCTTCATGAAAATATCGGAGAAAATGTATGTGTGTGTCAGAACGAAGGGCCACTGAAAGGCAACTTGTGACATCAAGGCAATTCGGTTGTATCTTCTACATTTCATTAATATAATACAGTGGCATGTCTCTTTCCCATAAAATGATTGATATTTTATTACATGACTCCTTGATCACATGTTTAGGTCGTCATTGAATTTTGATATTTCTTCTTTCAAGTTGGTTGATTTGTGTTATTACAGATATGGTCTCACAGGAGCATTGGAGAAAAACAGGATCAATAAAGACATAAGGAAGCGATTCATAAGGTATGTTATCTATTCCTCCTTTGGTAATTAAATTCAATGATCATAATCTAGGGAAAGTGTATTGTTCCGTCTTGTTTTGTTCTATATCCAAGTGGATCTAGGGGGATTAGTTCATGTCTGCATCTACCGATTTACCCATTAACATCGAGTACTATTGTTGGACCCCAAACGTATATCAGAGAGCTATAACAAAGGGCAAACCCTTGTTTGTAGAACCCTTGAATACCTAACCCTTGGGGATAGAAACATAAACAAATTAAAACAGACAAGATCTATTTCCGCGCAACTGTTTTCGGGTTGCCAAAGCACTACACATTTCTTCCTGGTTAAGCATTTGGGAATTTCATCACTGTAGTATTCTTCAGACCGGAGAATAACTCTGGAGGTGTAAAAAAAAGTTTTTCACCATTATTTGAGACATATTCCATTGGATTAATCTCTTTTCCCTTATCACATTCATACATATCATTTTTTGGCAAAATTTTTGACCCCGCCTGCCGCTTTTTGGTTCCCTCGTCCTCATGGCCCATACCCGTAGCCAAGACTTGGAAGCTCGCTTCAGTACCTTGCAATCTAGTCTCACCGAGACCCAACAAGAAGTGAAACAATTCAGTGCCAATGTTGTCGCCATCAATACAACCATGTAGTCCACAATGGAGGAAATCAAACAAGACCTGTCCACCCAGCTTGAATATGTATTTTCGACACTCTACAACAAACTGCATATCCCTACAGATAACCCTTCCTCTGAATCACCTCCACATACTAAAGCTAAACATTCCTCTCATTCCCATAACTTTCAACACCATCACTTTCAACGTGACCTACGCCTTCCACAGGTGGATGTGACCAAATTTGATGGCTCGGACCCAACTGGTTGGGTAACCCAAATGGAACATTATTTCTCTTTATATGACATTATAGATGACTTGGCCAAACTCCGGCATGGTGTTCTCCATCTAGATCAAGAACATTGGCAATGGTAGCAATGGTGGAAATGGAGAAAAAATTCCTGTCAAGGGTATATTGATTGGACACACTTTGTAGCAGAGCTTTATGAACGGTTTGACACTGACACCAACCATTTGGGTCGTTTGAAAAAGTTGAAACAATCAGGAACAATGGAAGACTTTATAGCTGCCTTTGAGTGCCTGACTTTTCGGACAGAGGGCATGTCTGATGCCCTTTTCCGAGAGTGTTTTATCAGTGGCCTCAAGGATGAGATTCAGGCCCATGTCCTCATGGCTCGGCCTCAGATTTGGGTGGAGGCTACTAAAAGAGATAAAGAATCACAACAGGTTGTATCTTCTCAAAACCGAAAACCCTCCTTTATCCCTCACACTAAACCAGTAAATCCCACTACTCCCTCCGCTCCACTAAAGATCCAAAAATTGACCAAGGCTGAAATGGATGAACACCAACTCAAAGGCCTTTTTTATAATTGTGATGAAAAATATTTCCCAATCCACAAGTGTAAGGAACAAAATATTTTTATGGCCATCTCCGAGGATATTTCAGAAGAGGATGTTGAAATTCCCCTTGTGTCTGAGTCACTTGAAACCCTTGACATAAACCCTCCCTCAAACCCTCCCAAAGTAGAACCGGTCATTTCCCTCAATGCTCTCAGTGTCTTCTCTGCTCCCCAAACCTGCAAGCTAATCAGTTACATCAAGCATTGGAAGGTCATCATTCTGATTGATAGTGGAAACACCCATAATTTTATTCATCGCCTCATTTCCCAAGAAACTCATTACTACATCCATGCCGTCAATAATTTCCAAATCATAATTTCCAATGGTGGCTCCATGAAATGTGGAGGGTGTTGTGAAAATGTGTGTCTCCAAATTGGTGACTACCACCTGAAATCTCATATGTTTTCTATTGACATGGGTGGTTGTGACATTGTGTTGGGTGCAGACTAGCTAAGGTCTTTGGGTCCCATTCTCGTGGATTTTAAGGAATTAACCATGCAATTCAACCAGGAGGGCCACCAATATAAGTTCCAAGGAATCATCGTCAGTTGACCTGAGATCATTAGTTCCCATCGCATGGAAAAGATGCTCAAAAAAGGTCATTCTAGTGTTATTTCCCAACTCCATGCCATACAAGCAACATAGACACCCTTGGTGCCACAAGACCTCCAAGCCATCCTTTCTAAACATCAAGTGGTATTTTCCACTCCCTAGGGACTCCCTCCTTCCCATGGTGTTCATGATCATTCCATTACCCTTGTACCCGGAAGCCTTCCTCCCAATATTTTTCCGTATCGTCACCCCTGTTCCCAAAAAAATGAAATTGAGAAAATGGTCCAAGAACTCCTTAATGCAGGCGTTATTCGCCCTAGTATGAGCCCCTACTCTTCTCCCATGGTCATGGTCCTGAAGAAATAAGGTTCTTGGAGCATGTGTCCTGACTTCCGTGCCCTTAAGAAACTTACCATTAAAGACAAATTTCCCATTCCTGTCATTGATGACCTCTTGGATGAATTGAGTGGCGCCCAATTCTTTACTAAACTTGATCTTCGTTCAGGCTACCACCAGATATGTATGAAAGAGGTAGACATTCCCAAGAATTCCTTTAGAAATCATGAGGGCCACTATGAGTTTTTGGTCATGCCCTTTGGCTTGTGTAATGCCCCCTCCACCTTCCAAAGCCTCATGAATCATGTCTTCCATCCTTTTCTCTGTCATTTTGTCTTATTTTTCTTTGATGATATCCTCATCTATAGAAAAACATGGACAAACCATCTTGCTTATGTGGATCGAGTTCTCCATCTACTCTCTCAGCACCAAATTTTCTCGAAACAATCTAAATGTGCTTTTGGTGCCTCAGAAGTAGAGTACTTGGGTCATCTAGTTGGCAAGGACGGTGCCAGGGTGGATCCTAAAAATATTGAAGCTATGCAAGACCGACCTCACCCAAAGACTCTCAAAAGATTGCATGGATTTCTGGGCTTAACAAGTTACTATCGCAAGTTTGTTAAGAGTTATGGAAATATTGCAGCACCTCTCACTTCTCTCCTAAAAAGGAACTCTTTCACTTGGACTCCAGTTGCTGCTCAAGATTTTCAAACCTTGAAGATGGCCATGTGCACCACTCCAGTCCTGGTCCTTCCTGATTTCACAAAGATGTTTGTCTTGGAATGTGATGCTTCAGGGAAAGGAATTGGTGTTGTCCTTATGCAAGAGGGTCGGCTTTAGCCTTTACTAGCAAGAAACTATCTGAAAGAAATCTGGGAAAATCAATGTATGAAAAGGAAATGTTGGCTATTTTGCATGTTGTTGATCTATGACACCCTTATCTATTGGGGCAACGCTTCCAAATTAAGACAGACCATCAAAGCCTCAAGTATTTTCTGGAACAACACATTTCCTCCCCGGAGCAACAAAAATGGATGACTAAGATCTTTGGATATGATTATGAGATCATTTACAAAAAAGTCAAAGACAATGTGGTTGCGGATGCACTTTCCTGAAAATATGAAGATGAAGGATCCCTTTTTTCTCTTTCCTTCATTGTACCAGATTGTCTCCAAGTCGTTTGCTAGGAATGGCTACAAGATCCCAAAAGTTTGCATCTGATCCAACAATTGCAGTCCAATGCTCCAGCTTCCCCTAGGTACTCTTGGCTCCATGATGAGCTTCGATACAAAGGCCGTTTGTATTTAAGTAAAAAATCAAAGCTTAAATCCACAGTACTTTCTGAGCTTCATGCTACACCCACAACGGGGCACTCCATCCCCTGGGTTCACTAAAACCTATGACAGGGTCAAACATTCTTTTTTCTGGGATGGTATGAAACAATACATTCGTAATTTTGTTGCTAAATGTGATGTGTGTCAAAGCAACAAGGGAGAATGTAATGTCCCCACTTTGGGACATCATCACAGGGTAGAGATTTATGATGACCAGAGTAGCCAGATGGGTGCTAGATCGAGTACATGGGTATTTGAGAGGCATTGTGGGGTCCAGCTTGCATTGATGATCATATTCCATCATTATGAGCCATTCCGCACAGGTTGTCTTTGGTTTCGTTGCATTC
>SNQJ01S0091918.1:5564-32234 GCA_010110895.2 Picea sitchensis | reverse complement strand
CATGTATGAATGACAAATCATTGATCCATCTTCATCATATCAATGACAACTCATTGATCCATCTTCATCTATGCATTCTCATCAAGGACAATACATATTACATTACATCAATCATCAATCAATCAACACTTTAGCATAAATCAATCACTTGACATCAATCAATCAAACCATTGGCATCAATGACAACATGATCCAACATTCTCATCATCATTTGCAGTTTTAAAATAATGTTGAAAGACGTTCTATTATATAACAGAATTGGAAGAAGATACAACTGATAATGTATCTTCTTCCTCTTCCTCAGCATTATCATCCCCTTCATATATACTTCTAGAAGAACTAATAATTGAATGTTCAATATAAGATCCAAATTCTTCACAACAGTTTTCAAAAAGTAAATCAGCTGGAAAAAACCTTTTACAATGATCACTAAATGTTGCATCGAAATGTTTCAGGGAAGATATGCTAGCATGAGGAAAGTATCGTTACCATTCACGAGCATCTCCCTCTAATGAGTATATGAACATGTTCATTAATACATCCTCATGATGTATACCCAAGTGATGAATGACCTCATGGAATTCAAGCGAATGATCTGCGGGGTTATCATCTTTATCTTATCTAAATCTGGGCAAGTAATCACCCCACTCATCTATAGTAGGAACAATATTTGGAAAAACAAGAACAATAGAGAAATTCAAATGAGAAAACCTACGATCCAATATGGCTTCCATATAAAAATATGACTTCTTAAAACTATGGAGTCGCCATTAGATTCTTTAACCATGGAGTCGCTAGGTGAATGATCTAGAATCTGAATGTGTCTGGTATTTGTTCACCATCAAAGATCAGATCTGATCGTTTTCATTCTCATAGGGAAATATATTTCGTTACTCTATTCCCCAGAAATGACACCAGAAGATGTTGGTCCTAGAGTCTGCACCTGACTACTAAAGGGCAGAGCTAGGCCACCTCAAGTTTTGGAATGGTTGTTTTTTTTATTTTGTTGGTCAGTTAGAGGGTTGTTTTTACCAAGGCAAGAGCATGTTTGGGTTGGAAAAATGATAAGGATGAGTGTCCTCCTTGTTTGGTGGCACACAAATGACAGACAAGTGAAATAATAGAGGTAAAAACAAAGGGAAACAACAAACTACTCAATGAATAATCTGCTGCAAGAAATTTAATACTTAAAATATCATTTCAAGACATTAAACATGTATCAAAAACATAATTGCTCCCACAGGTTGCAATAAAAACAAATCTTCAACAAAGAATTTGTTGTTTCATAGGTTGCATATTGGTAAAGACAAGATATACAATAGTTGAAGGAAACTAAATGTACTTCACACAAATCAAAAACTATATTCAAGATCAGATAAAAACACATGTAGATTTGGACAAAAACAATGTCATCAAGAGTATATTCAAAAGGTAGAGAGATTTAATCCATGCATAGAATAGGTTCAACCAACTTGATGTATTGATATTATTCTCCCAAAAATTGAACCCTCAAAACATACAAAAACTGCATATTTATCAAAGTTGCAAAGGCTCTCGTCTATCTGGGACTGAGGCTTAACTCTACAATACCAGTGGTAAAACAACTTATTAACTTAACTAAATAATTTTGGAGTATATTAAGGTATACTTCGAGCTTGACTTAATAAAAAGAAGTGGTTCATATAACACACAAATGACCACCTATGATTCCTTAATCTAAAAGAGTCTTGAACTTAAGTAACTAAAACTGCTACTAGCAATGAAACTAGACTGGTGCATATGTTGGAGTGAACTGAGATTTGATAGAAAATGACTAGGAGTGACAGAAATGAATTCTGTATTGAGCATTGGCATCCATGCACGTTTTTGGAGGCCACTGGGAGATAATTGGATGTGTTGGTGGCATTCTTCCTCAACTTATCTCCTAAGGGAAGAAGCAAGTCTTCTAGTGCTTTTTATGGAGTCTTGACATTCCTTCTGCAATCTAGAGTATAGCTTCCCTAATTTCAAGTTGTGGTGTTGCACTTGTCCACTGTCATCAAGCTTCTCTGTCTTGACCGTAGTCGGCCTTTATTCTTATTTTTCTATGTGATGGATTGGTTGTGGTTTTCTAGTGTTCTACTTCTCCTCGTGACTTTTCCTTTGATGATTTGGCTTGACATCAAGTTTTATTGTCACATGAAGATCTTGGATTGGACCCTAGACGTGATATTAGCACAGGATTGTGGTGGTTGTCGAGGGTGGTTTGGATCCACATCACTCTGACTTCCACAATCAACCACCAATTTCCACGTACTTCACAAGCTATACCATGGTTTCAATTGCAAAACTGCTCTAGGAGATTAGCGTTTGAGCACTTTTTATAAACCTTGAATGCACGAGAGCCGTTGATATGTTTTAACTGTTGAATCTCCACCGTTGAAATTTTAACATGTCTATTTTCTTACAATCTAAGCCCGAAATGGATTGTTGTGTCTTTCTTTTTGGATGTTTTATGTGCATACAAAGGACTTGGTCGACTTGTTCCATGCTCAATTAGTGATAAACATGATGAATAGTATTTTCAAACTCAAACCAGAACATGTAATCACATTTCAAGAAAGCAAAAGATGGTGAAAAATAAGTAAATATGGGTAGGGGCCATTGAAGCTAAGTGATTGAATCATGGAGAATAAGCTTAGCAAAACAAAACAAAAATCAGACTTTATGGATGTATAAAGTAAATGAGGGAAAAGGGAAGGGGTGCATACCTAGATTACAACAAGTGGAATGACATGCCAGTTAGGGAAATATACCTAAAAGAACCATAACAGGGCCATTATGGGAGAGAACATGGATGAGTACCTACATATACAAAACAAAATACCTGGCATGAAATATATATGAAAGAAAACATATATTACAAGTATTTAAGAATTGAAATGTGTAGGTAATGCATACATGTGCTCGGGGCAAGATCAGGGGACCTTGTGGCTCGAGAGTGAAATGATGAACCATTGGAATCATTGTGAATATCATTAGGTCAGGATCTTGTGGGTGCAAATAGTTCAACAAATGGAGCTCGTATTTTTTGTAACGAGAGTGAGGAAGTTTGGTAAAGGGGCGTATATATGGGTGTGGGGCCCACATAGCCACTTCATTTGTAATTTTTGTTTTTGAGGTTAGAGAGATATTTGTGTGGAAATTTCTAAGCCATGGGAGAAAAGACAAGTTTATATTCGAGTGGTGAGAGATTCGGGTAAGCCGTCAAAACCTCATACATAGTTTAGGCATGTTTTTGAGAGGGTAGGGGGTTGTTGGGAGGGTCATACAACCGTTTTTATGGTGGGTAAGGTGGATCCACACAGGATATCGGGGGATCCCTGTGCACATATGTGTGTGTTTAATTGATAGAGTCACATGCAGAGTGTGGTTGTATCAAATCTATTTGTGCATATGTGCATTGAATCCTGAGTTTCGACCGCGTGGAGGGTTTTTGGATATGTGCGCAGTTGTTACGGTAACAGTCGCGGATATATGTGTGTGTGTTTGGCCAACAATCATGCGGTAACTGTGAAACTATTTGGTTATTAGTCATGCAGGTGTGTACGACTGTGGGAAGAACATTCACATAGATATGAGCGACTGTTGGGCCATCAACCACGTTGTTGTGCACGATTGTTAAGAGAACAATCGCACAAGGGAAAGGGTGATTTTTTGTTGCTTGATGGGGATTTTTTCATGATGATAAGTTAACACGTCGCATGTTGACTTGTATGTAGGTTACCAGGTAGAGAGGGAGAGAGGATTCCAATATAGTGGAGGGAGAGAGACTGGGAGTCTCTAAGGAGGGAGGTGGGGATAGATGCATGGATTTGGTAGCATCTGGCCCGGTCAAGTTTGCTGCGGTTTTTTTTATTGTTCATTAATTCATACTCAGGAGCCGTTGCTATATTTGTTAGTGTAGATGTGGCAGCCAGATCAACAGTTTTTCTCATTGTGGGCGCGAGATCTACATATTATCGCAGATATTGACATCTATTTTATTATCAGGCTCTCGTTTTGGGGGGCGAATTTGGAAGCACAACCAAGGATGTCAGTTGGGGTGACTGTGGAAGAATTGTTCGGGTGGTACTATTCCAGGATGGTTGTGGTGAGTGGGGTGTCAATTAGCATAAACTCAATTGATGACTTAGAGATGCAGGTGTTTTTTGCTATGGTGGTCTGGATCAACAGGTCATTAGGGACGTAGTGCATTTCATGTGTGCAAATGGTTATCGCAGAGTGAGCCATGAATGGTCTGATGTTTTCTTGGGCCCGAGTGATGCATGCCTGAATGGTGACATAGTTAGACCGGTGTGTGGAAGCAAAAGGTGGTGATTTTTCATTTGGCTCAGTCTTGTGTGCATGTATGTTGGAGATGGTAGTATTTCTACGCCCTCAGGTGATTTTGGATCAGCCAGCAATTCAGGATCTGAGGCTGATGCGATGGGAATAAAGGTTACCCCAATAGGGTGGAAGTGTGGTGGGGAACTATTTCACCCCACTTTTTTAGAGGTTCTGGTGGTGGACCCCCCAGGTATTATGTGATTTCCCATATCATGGGATTGATTTCCAATACCATCCAGACAATGCACCTACAACCTGGGGAGGACTGGAATGACATAGGTGAGTGTGTTATATTTATGTACTTGTACTTTATCTTTTGATTTTATATATGTGTATATTTCTAGTATTTATATACCTCTATTGGTTTAAACATGCAGATGTGGGACCTAGTGGTCGGGAGGCAAATGTTGCTCAGGGATTAGCATTTGAGCAGGCAGAGGTGGGGCGGCCTAGGAGGCGTCATCAATATGATGATCCATGGGTAGGCCCCTCGCATGCAGCGCGGCCAGGCCCAAGAGAGGGTCATGGCAGAGATGAGCCCGGGGCACATGACCAGGATATGGAGGATTTGAGGAGGTGCTTCGAGGGTTTCTTGGACAGAGTGCCTAAGGACTTGTGGGTTTGGATCCAAGATGAGGGTATCCTGTAGCTTTGTATTGGTAGGGACCCGTGTTGGCAGTATTTGATTCGACGGGCAGTAATTGCAGGTGCGATGATGATGGGGTAGATCCCTACTATGGATATTTTTCTTGGGGGAGATCCACCAGCTGGTGGTGATGTACCCCATTTAGGGTCACCCTAGGTGGTAGGAGGACCATGTACAGGCTGGGCCTAATTTTTTATACTATGTAGAAGTCGTTGAACTCCCCTTTTGTATAGATGTGATGAGAGGGCCTAGCTATGGAGCTAAGGATTTTTGTATATGTACTTATTTTTGTATCAAACACATATTTTTTGGGACATGATCAATATATATATATATGAGTAGACCTTTTGGGACATGTGTGTTTTTTATGATATGCTATGTGTTCTTGTTTTATCTATTGATGGATGAATGCAATATGTATGTCAATGTGATAAATTCCAATATAGTACTTGATTAGCTATGTGATTTTCCATCTGGTTGTGGTTCCTATATATATGAGTAAATGTGATTGACTCAACATTTTGTAGAAGGAGTTTGACTTGCAAGTACTTACGAAAAAGGCATGGATCACGAAAACAATACGCATTGCTAAGTTAGTGGACGATGAGTTGGGAATCTAAAAGAACATTGAGGTGATGAATACAAAGGTGATTAGCCTTGGAGAGGAGACCAATGATGGCTAAATAATCAACATGGTTATTGGTGGCAGGGCTGAGGCATATGTTGTTGGAGTGGAGAAACACATGGTCGAGGGTGTAAAAGGCCCAGGCTTCCAAGGAAAGATTCTTGGTCCAACAACTAGCTCTATCCACATACCCGATGTGATAGGTGTACGAAGGATTCATCTATCGAAAACAAGGACACTGGGTCAGGCTTGCATAGTGAGAGAGCTAGATCCAAAAAAGATGTAAAACAACCAAGAAAGCAAGAAAAACCTAAGGTAGAATGGTTATGATCAAGATTAGAACTTATCCAAGTATAACCCATTGACTGGGTCATTGAGCATAGCTCCTTTAGAATGGCCCAAGATGTAGGTTCCCTTAGTATGGAAATGACGGATGACATAGGGTCCCTGCCATAGGGACTCAAATTTTACATGAACAAGGGTATTGTGGGCGATATCATAGGTCATCACAAGGTCACCTTCAGTGAATGACTAAAGGTTGACTTGGTGGTCGAAAGTCGCTTTGGTCCGATTTTTAGCTGCTTCATTGTTTTGTAATTATACTCATCGATATTCATCAAGAGATTCAAGGGATAACAATCGTTTCCTGAGAGAAATTGTGTTGGGAAAGAGCTCGATTATAGTGCACATCGTTGGGATTTATCACTCTATTGGGAGTATGCATTAGATGCCATGGACTAAATGATAAGGGGTGAAATTGTGGTCATCTTGATGACTATTTGATGTGCCCATAAGGATGAGAAAATTATATGGTTCCAGTTGTTCTTATTTTTTTCAACCGTGTGTTGGAGCATGGTTGTCAAGACTTTGTTGACAACTTCAACTTGGCCATTAGATTGCAGGTAATATGACGAGGAAAACTCATGGGTGAAGCCTAGTTTGGTGGAGAGCTCCATAAAGACTTCATTTTGAAGTGTTATCCGTGGTTGGAGACTAACTACAAGGGAATTCCAAAGTAGGAGTTGGCATGGTTAAAGAAGAAGTGTGTTATTGTGTATGTCATATTGTTGAATGTGGGAATTGTGGTTAAACGCATTGTTGTGAAGGTGTTGCAAAATTGAGGGAGTTATGGGCAGTGGTGTTTGTAATGATGATACTGACAGAAAATAGCAAAAGCGTGCTTGGTCCTCAAAGTGATGGGTTTTGAAAAACAAGGTTCTGGGGAATCTTGTGGGGCTATCGGTGTAGGGAGTAATGGTGTGGATGTGGGTTTTGGAATGAGATTGTGTAGCTCGGGTAGGGCAGAGAAAAGGTTGGTGGGATGTCCAATGGTAGCACATAAGGTGCATGGGGGTGGTACGTGTGGTGCGGAAGGGGATAAAGGTTCCTTCTTCTTTTGTGTGGCATGTTGATTTGTGGAGTTTCCCCCATGGTGTTTCATTGGGTTCCTAGTAATGGTAGTAATGTCGCCAATTGTGTGACTAGTTGGGTGAGTGGGTGGAGGGACTAGAGATTGTGGTATTGGTGTCATCAGCTGAGGTGGAAGTGGTAGAGATGATACCATATTTGGTGGTTCAAGATACCATACTGAGATAACTAAGACCATGTTTGGTAGAGTGAGAGGATAAAAGAAAGGGATTTGGGTAATGGCCTGCGGAACTAACTACCAATCAGGAATATGGCCTGTAGGTGGTATTCTTTATGGAATGACATATTGATGGGATGGGGAAGGGAGTACATAATAAAGTAGAGGATATGGAAGGGGAGGAGTATATGTAGAATCATAGGTACCCTCTATGGGATGGGGAGTGGGATTCTCTACTCCTTCTGTTGTGACAACACAAACGTTGGTTGTGGGGGGAGTGGGGTGAGGTAGTCCTTGATATGTACCAATTAGGGATGGGCCTTGAAATATCCCTGGGGCCACGTATACCATGGGTAAAAGGTCTAAGGTTTAGCGGATGAGAGGTAGGATATCAATTTGGCTAGATTGGTTCGATTCATAATGGGTTAGTTGGTCAATGGTGAAAATATTCCCATTGTGGGGGAATAGCATGGTACAAAAGATTGATGAAGCAACATCTTGCATAGCATACATATAGCTACAGAAAAAAAGGATATTGTAATCCAACTGGGTGTCGATGCAGACCTCAATGTTGATGAGGATTGTCTTTCCCCCTAGCTCAATGAGGACGTTTTGGAAGAGCCCTTCCGGTTGTGAGGGTCAACCATCATAAGCTATGAGTGTAATAGTAAAAGGGAGTAAGTCATGGGAATTGAGTTTCTTCCATATGGTTTTAGACATAACATAGGTTGATTCCCCTTCATCAATGATGTAGCAGCGTACAGTAATGTTCTTTATTTTGACTAGAATTTGGAATGTGACTAGGGAGGGAAGTCAACGATCAACTTTTTCCAAATCGAATCTGATGAGACGAGTGTTATCAGGGTCTACTACCCCCATCTGTGACAGTAAAGCCTTTCGTTGGGATAGGCATGTTTGGAGGACTTCCAACACATACATGGTTGTCAAGGATTGTGCTAAATCATCGACCAAGCTATAGTTATGGGTGGCTCGGGTGTGTGGGTTATGGACATTCCTGTGCAATGGTGCATGAGGCAAGCAGTGTGTGGCTTCAGTATTGGGACGAGGAATCATTAATGGTTTATTATGGGGTGACTATGGAAGTTTCATGGTGGTAGGTAATGGATCGAGAGGAATCCCATATTAACAAATGTGTGTCTGTAGCAAGATTTCCTCTTCAGTGGTGAGCAAGATATTGTGATCCATTGTGTTACTTGGGTGTGACTGGTTGTGTGGAGGAAAATACCCCTGTAGGCATTGGGCTTCTTCCGGGTGGGTGGATGACCCCTTTGTGAGGGATGGGGTTTTGCAACACCTTTGGTGGTGGTAGTGGTATATGGTTAGGGGGTCCCTGAGGCGACCCTTGAGGGGTAGGTGCTCACAAGGGATTTGTAGCATCCTTCATATGCTTAAAGTTAGAAATTTTGGAACAATGATGAGTGTAATTGCCATATTCACCACATAATGCACAAGGGTAGTTAGTGCGGAGATTGTTATTTCTCCCTTGTCACGGTTGGTCATTGTTATTTCTCCCTAGAGGGTTTTGGTTGGGTTGGTGATGGTTTCCCCGGGCTTGGGGTTTTTGTTGTGGATGGTTTCCACATTGTGCTTGATTTCTATTATTTCCATTCTTCCGATTATTGTTAGATTATGGAGGGGGATTGGCGGTATTCAACTATTCAATGGTGTGAACATTTTGAAGAGGTGTAGGTTGTATAAAGTTCACCCCCGCCTGGTGTTGTCCCTGTGGGGGTACAACAGGTTGGGGAGGACCCGAGAATGGGTAATAAGGATTTCCTTGTGGTGGTCCATATGGGTTGTAATAATTGGAGGTGACTCCATTGTTCCCATGTATATAGGGAGAGACAGGTGGGGGAACCAGCTACGTGTTGGTTGAGGAGCCTGATTATCTTCCTGATTCAGAGGTCTTTTACTTTCAGCCGTGTTTATACCCCATGAAGTATTTACACCCCAAAAGTATGTACACTCTTCCACGCAGGGGAGTGCAGAGGGGGGGCACCCAGATATAAAAATTGCCTTGTAAATGTATACTGTAATTTCATTGTAAATCTGGATCGTTCATTATAAGGTCGCAGATCTAACGATAGAGATTATGTTAGGGTTTTTTGCCCTAGAAGGCAGCCCTCTTTTATGAGGGAAATGTATTGCAGCTATGGTTGATGGTGAATATTATATTCTGAGATAGGAGACTGTGAGAGAAAGAAGAGGAAGTTACAGCGGGTTTTTTGTAGGTTGTATCCCTTCATATGCTGGATAATAATAAAGGAAGGACCTAGCAATTTCTCTGGTGGACATAGCCCACACTGGGTGAACCACGTAAATCTGTGTCTCTATTGTATTGTGTATCTTTTGTGTTTTGTTTCCGCATTTGTTTTATTTTATTGCTCCATGGTCCTGTTTTTCTAACACTGCGGGGGGGTGTCGACTGAGGGAGAAACATGGGTAGATATGTACTCGTGTTGGGGGGAAGAGAGGTAATGAATGGTAGAGGGGGAGGTGGAGGAGTGTAATATGGGGTTCGTTCATATAGTGTGTTAGCACTGAAAGTCACACTTTGACTGCTAAAGTGTAAGCTCGGCATCCATCAGTAGGTTTAAAGATAAATTTTTTATGATGATTTCAAATGGATCAAAACTCAGTCAGAATAGTGAAATCATGAAAATTTTGAGAACAGATGTATCATCAAATGAGATCTTGGCTAACTTATTTCAGGGTTTTGAAGATTAAAATGGATAGATAGAATACTTAATGAGAAAATGAAAATGTCTACCACTCATATCAAGAAATACTAGCAGGCGTCCGAGGAAAGTCTTTTGACATAATAACTTCTTTAATAAAAAGATAAAACTCTGAAAAATCATAGCAACATTACAACACATCCTCCATTTCAATACAGATACAATAAATCAAATGAATATTTCAAATGACAGTAAATCAAAGTAATATTGAGATAATATAATGGAAATAAATTGATTTCTATTAATCAAAAAGTATCAAGTCTGATACACAAAATCCAGAGGATGGCTCTGTAATTCTACAACTTCAAAAAAGTATGAGTGTCATTACAATCTGTCCAACCTCCTCAATGATTTATAATGCCTCTCTTATATCCTAGGTTGTCAATCAAATATTTACAATTCGAATTCCCCCTCTTTCATAGGATTCTAGACCGTGGAGATAGGTGGCAATAGTCAAAGAGACAAGAATCCAACAAACTATTAATTTTCAGGAAATTGTTGGAAGTCATTAATAAATTGTTTCCAACTCAATGCATAAGGTATTTAATGGAGATTAAACTTAGGTGTAGGTGTCCCTTAACATATTAATAATCTCTAAGAATTAGTTTGAACCCTCCTTGACAGGTGGCAACAGTAAAACAAGGAGAATATCCAACAACTATACAAAACAAAGAGTTTGCAGTGCCACTTGTAGCACACTGGTGTTTTAATTATATCTCTCGAATGCCAAACTGGGTTAGGCTGAAATTTAGACAACAAGTCAATGACATTATCATTATCCTCCAAACAAAAGTTCAGAAAAACCCACATAACCGTTTTGGATTTATCATCAAATATTTAGACGTGTCTGCTACAAGAAATGAGTTTGCAGTGCCTATGACAGTTCGCAGCGCCAAGAGAAAACAAGCGACCACACTCCTTTCATGGCCTCCAAACAAGATAAAAAAATCTCATGGAGTACTTGATGGCTATGAGGTTGATTCTAGTAATTTCATATTTGCACTCAGATGTCTACAAGTTGCAAAACCTCCAACCCTCATCCAAGACAGTTCGCAGTGCCAATCATCAGTTCGTAGTGCCACAAAGAGAAACAACCACTCATCCTTTTCCAAACCTTAAAGCAAGTTGGAAAATTTCAAAGAGTACCTGGTAACCTAGAGTTGAATTTTGATACCTTTAGATTTTCATAGGGACGCCTACAAGTGGTCTAACTGCCAACTGTCCTTTGCAACCAGTTCGCAATGCCAAACCACAAACTGATTTGACATCATGAACAGGTAAAATAACAGCTAGAGATAATTCACATGGCTTATGGAACTGAAATTTCAAGGTGATGATGGTGATTAGAAGGATGTGACTGATGAAAACTAATACTCCTTGTCATGATGACTAAAACTTGACCAAGGACACAACCACAAGATCCAAAGAAAAAGACTAAAATGACTTTTGATTCCCCCCACAACTCGATGTGATAGCATCTGGCTCCACGAGGGATGGCATGCTCCTTGTGAGCTTCCAAGAACATGTAGTTCCAATGGCCTTATCCATGGGCTATGGATTCATCTGTGATACCAACCTCTGTAACACTGCCAAAAACCACCACTTATTCAAGCAATCTAATAAACTTGTTGCAAACAAACCTCATACTGCAAATCTGATCACACTGTGCAAGATGAAGAAAAAAAAAATGCTCGGGAAGAGAGCTTATTTCCTATGCTATCCTACCTCTAACCAGATCTGTAACTTGCTCAAGTAAATGAAAATTTCCATAGCAACCATTCAAATAACTTTAGGACTGAAAGAATCTCATCTTTGCCACTGATCAATAGATAATAACATAAATATAATAGCAACAATATAGAGTCCTTCAGAAAACCATACTCACCCACGAATGCTGGTGAAATAATGAAATCTAAAACCTTTAGAGAATCTAAAAAATATGACTCCAATAAAACTGCAACTGGATCCTCAAAACCATGATCAGAAATGTGTTTATTTAGAAAACACAACTACTCATACATACATTCCCCTTTTCTTGAAAATAGATAACCTTCTTTTTCTTGAGTAAGCAACTCTTCACCACCAAGAGTAACAGTTTCATTTTCAGAATATTGATTATATGATAATTGTACAGCAGTGTTTAAAGTGTTCTGATTAAGATCAACTAAGAATATGAAATTATTTATATAATCATTTATTATTGCATGCTTAAATTGATTAAGAAACTGGTCATAAGCATGATATGTGTCTCGATCCATAGAAAAATCTGAAAATAATGAAGAATTCGGTTCTAAATCTAAATCATACTCACGGTCCTCTTGTTGTTCATGTGCATGCAGATTTTCAAAGTATGCCAAATCTTGAATCCTCTTGCAAGCTCAGATGTTCTCCTTGACTTCTTCTGCATCCTCAAACAAGTGTCTTAAAGATGAATATTTCCTTTCTCTCAAGAGAAGGACAAGATCTATATGCTTAGCCATTACATAGTACACCATGGAAGCAGTATCGGAATGTCGGATTTCCAATGGAATGTTATGATAAACATTGTAAAACCTCTTGTTGAAGACAGCCAGAACTTCTTCCTCCCTTCTCCTCAAAGTAGTAAAATCAGCCAAGTACTAATCAAGGCACTTTTTCTCACCCCAATACTTTAAAAATGCATTGCATAGCTCGATCCAAGAACCAATAGAATCGACTCCCAAACCTTTAAACCACACAATAGCATATCCAAACAAGGATTTGGAGAACAAACGCATGGTAACATCTTCATGTATTATCTCAAATTTATCAACAAAGTTCTCAAAGGCTCCCAAATTCCTCTCAGTTGTAACATGATCCTCTCCAGAAAACCGAGGAATATACTTGAAAAAGTCAAGAGGGTAAGGATGAAGATAAGATGGCAACCTTAAAGGTTTAAACATCTTGTCTTTGATTCTAGTTTGAAAATATGTGGGCTGAAAATGAGTCTTAACAAACTAATGGCAAGGTTTAGTAGTGATAGCAGAAGGTGATAATATTTTATAAGGAGATAAATCAGATTTATCATCCTCAAGTTTACAAGTTTGAGCATGTTCAGGAAGGATTGATATATAAACCTCATTCTTCTCAATAAGTTGAAGTGAGAATACATGATCAACATCTACAACACAAGTAGTATGCAGATTTTCTTCTTCCAAGNGAGAAATGAGTTGATAAAGAAAAACAAGAGTTCATGGAGAAAACTCATGAACTAATACCTGGTTTTTCCCTTCTGTATATTCACCTTTCGGTCAGTAGGATCCTTCCTCCAATTGAGTCTTTGAATGTGGAGTCATCAGGTAGATGATTACATTCAATTTTTGTGTCCCTCTCATGTCTACCATCAAGAGTTGGATCTATGTCATTCTCCCATGGAAGCTTGCTTCACTCTTCATTCCCTGGCAATGGCACCATTTATGTTAGCACTGAAAGTCACACTTTGACTGTTAAAGTGTAATCTCAACATCCATTAATAGGTTTAAAGATAATTTTTTTATGATGATTCCAAATGGATCAAAACTCATTCAAAACAATGAAATAATAGAAATTTCCAGAATAGATGTATCGGCAAATAAGGTCTTGGCTAACTTAGATCAAGGTTTTGAAGAGTAAAATGGATAGATAAAAGACTTAATGAGAAAATGAAAATGTCTACCACTCACATCAGGCAATACTAGTAGACGTCTGAGGAAAGTATTTGGACATAAGAACTTCTTTAATCAAAAGATAAAACTCTGAAAAATCATAGCAACATTACAACAAATCCTCCATTGCAATACAGATACAATAAATCAAATGAATCTTTCAAATGACAGTAAATCATAGTAATATTGAGATAATATAATGGAAATAAATTGATTTCTATTAATCAAAAAGTCTCAAGTCTGATACACAAAATCCAGAGGATGGATCTGTAATTCCACAACTTCAAAAAAGTATGAGTCTCATTACAATCCTTCCAACCTCCTCAATGACTTATGATGGCTCTCTTATATCCTAGGTTGTCAATGACAGCTTTACAATTAGAATTCCCCCTCTTGCATAGGATTCTATGCCTTGGAGATAGGTGGCAATAGTCAAAGAGACAAGAATCCAACAAACTGCTAATTTTCAGGAAATTGTTGGAAGTCATTAATAAATTTTTTCCAACTCACTGCATGAGGTCTTCAATGGAGCTAAAACTTAGGTATAGGTGTAACTTAGCATCTAAATAATCTCTGAGAAGTCACTCAAACCCTCCTTGACAGTTGGCAATAGTAAAACAAGGTGAATATCCAAAAACTATGCAAAACAAAGAATTTGCAACGCCACTTGCAGTGCACTGGTGTTTTAATTATATCTCTCGAATGCCAAACTAGGTTAGGCTGAAATTTGGACAGCAAGTCAATGAAATTATCATTATCCTCCACAAATAAATTCAGAAAAAACCCACATCACCATTTTGGATTTATGATCAAATCTTTAGATGCATATGCTACAGGAAATGAGTTCGCAACGGAGTTTGCAATGCCTATGACAGTTCGCAACGCCAAGAGAAAACAAGCAGCCACACTCCTTTCCTGACCTCCAAACAAGATAAAAAATCTCATGGAGTACTTGATGGCTATGAGGTTAATGCTGGTAATTTCATATTTTCACTCAGATGCCTGCAAGCTGCCTAACCTCCAACCCTCATCCAAGACAGTTTGCAGCACCAATCATTAGTTTGCAACGCCACAAAGACAAACAACCACTCGACCCTTTCTAGACCTTAAAGAAAGGTGGAAAAGTTCATAGAGTACTTAGTAACCTGGAGCTAAATTTTGATACCTTCATATTTGCACAGGGATGCCTACAAGTGGTCTAACCACCAACTATCCTCTTCAACCAGTTCACAGCAGAGTTCCCAACGCCAAACCACAAACCAATTTGACAACATGAACAGGTAAAATAATAGCTAGAGATACTTCACACAGCTTATGGAACTGAAATTTCAAGGTGAAGATGGTGATTAGAAGGATGTGACTGATAATAACTAACTCCTTGTCATGATGACTAAAACTTGACCAAGGACACAACCACAAGATCCAAAGAAAAAGACTAAAATGACTTTTGATTCCCCCCGTGACTCTATGTGATAACATAGTGGGAAGTATGGAATTGACCCATATGTGGGTGGAGGTTGTGAATTAGGTGGGTTGTGAGGCTAGGAGCCAATCAACCCATCAACGGTGTGTGATGTTCCAGGTTTTTCATGACCAAATGGAAGAGGTACAGGAGTGTCAAGTAGAATGGAATATAGATACCCATATTGGGAATAGATGAGGTCAAATTGTTGAGCCTTAGTGATGTCTTCATCTTCATTTTGGGGAAGGTTTGTAGCCACATATTTTTCCAATTGAGCCAGAGTGATCAAAGGAACTAAGCGAACCTTCATTGTGGGGTGGTGTCCATTTTGCAAAGATTGTGACATTGACGCCATTCATGAATATGGTCTAAAATGTGAGTAGTGGTGGTTTGTTTTCATTCTGTCGAGATTTCAGACCCAATATCATGACAAATAGGGAGTTGAAAAAATTATAGGAATGCTTTTGCTAGAGACTCAAAGGTTGAGTGGTCTCCAAAATTCTCATCCATGTACCATTTGGCTACTGTGCCAGTGAGGATTCTTTTAAATAACCGTAAAAGAATGGAATTTTTTGTGATGTTATTAGATGAGAAACATAGGTTGAAGTACATGACATGGTTTCTCGGGTCTTCTCCAGCATTTGCATAATATTTAGGGATGTTGATAGGTATCTTAGTGGGAATAAACATCCAAGCCAGGTCATGCAATATAGGATCATTTTTCAGTTTAGTTAGATCATGGATGTTGAGCGAAGCCAAGAAAGGCATGACGATGGTGGGTCCTGCCATAGTATGAGATGAAGTGGTCCCTTGGGAGTTGGTGATTTGTGAAGAAGCATGAGCTCCACCTCCTTATGGTGGAGGAATTGATTATGGGTTGTTATGGGTATTGGCCCCAAGAGAAGTAGCTTTGAGTAGTACTGAGCCTAGTATCATGGTACTAGTGGGTGTTGGTGGTGGTATTGTTGATGTATTAACCAAATTTGGAACATCTCCCAATATTGGGGATAAATTTCTCAAAATCCTAGAAAAACGAGGAAGCTATGGTTCCCCTATGATTCTAGCCTAGAGGTGGGTTTGCGAGAATGGTGGAAAATGATAGGAAAACTCGTACTTTCAAAATCGCTTAACAATGTACTCATAAATCGCATAAATCAAATGTAATTTTTTTAACTCCAAGTGAGAAGCATATATATATGAAAACAATGTGTGAGGTAGTTTGGGGAATTTTTTTAACTCCAAGTGGGCCGAATAAAAATCAGAAAAAAGGTACTTGTGTCCTGTCTGACATAATGCCCTTCCTCTCCAATAACATTGGACCTCCAAAGAAGCTCTCGATTGTGGGGCCAGAAACCACTTGAGGAGAAACTAGTGAAGGGACAAACAATTAGTTATAATGAGGGATGAAGGGGGCATATCCCAGAAGTACTCATGATATTTCCCAAAAATTATTCAAAATATGATTGAGGTGTGATTGCAGCCCACAACTGCCACCTTAGGTAGATAAATCCTAAGTTTGGCTATTAGGCTACCTCCATCAAGCACAAAATTTATATTTTCGGCCTCAAAAATCGATCATAGGCTGGATGCTTTCCAAGGGTTGGGTGACCTAGGGAGGCACACATAGAACAACTGGACCTCGGCCTTCGACCCTTCACAGGTGTCTCCCTGCCTTATGGTATAGTAATGCTTAAGTGGGAGGATTTTGGTCCCCTAATTTCATAACTTTCTAAATTTCAGATGAGAAAATGATAATGGGGAGTTTTTTGGATACCTATCGCCAAGATCTTAACCAAAACAACACTTTTCTTTTGTGTTCCTCCTATGGAGTTTATATGTGTGTTGCTTATGGTTAATTTTAGAATGTGAAAATAAGCTGTGAATTTGGGGTCATGGGCCAACTTTGTTCCTATGATGGTGTGCCAAACAGATTTTAACTAAACAAGTGAAACTCAAAAAAGAGTTTCAAGTATCTAGCAAAAAACTTTTGAGTGAGTGAAAGTGTTTGCAAGAAGTGGTTATGGTGAAACAAATTTTCAATAAGTTAAATTCAATATTTTATCATGGTGGACATCATGTGGTCCTTTACTCATATTCTTTAGATAACTTACTAATTTTTTTCAAATGACCCTTGCCAACGAATGGAAATCCTAAGTTATCATGGTGGATATGATAATCCTTACTTGGACCCTTTATCTTCCTAAGGTGTTTTGTAATCTAGACAAACTTGAAACTAGACCTAGATTGTGAGCATGTGGGCATGTGTGGGCCCTTACAATTTATTTAAACTCCTTAGGTGACTTACTCTAATAATTGAAAACTATCCTAGGATTGTATGCATGTGGGACCTTTAAAAACATTTAAGATTAATTTTCAATAATAAAGTTAAGAGGATTGGGCTCTTTTTAAAATTGATATGATTTACCAAGGGAGATGGAGACTTATCTAAGCAACCTTTTTTTCCGATTTCCAAGATCACTCTAAGGTGCGAGGAAAGAGCATACTCCAAGATTGGTTTAGATGGTCTTCTAGTCCCAATTTAATGTGATGACTTTGTAAAAATGAAATCTTTGTTCTTAGATTCAAATGCAAAAAACCCAATAAGCCATCCACATGGAAACCAAGGAAATCAAAGATATTGTGGTTCCTTTTAATTTCCCTAATTAACTATGTGTGATGTGGGGTTTATGTATGCAAGAATGAGATCCCAGCCTGCTTGTGTTGGCTTTTAAAAAGTGCTAAAATCAAATCTAAACTACTAAGTGGTAATGGACAACTCAAGCCTTACAATTTTGTAGATTTAAGATAAGTGTGTGGCAGAATCAAAAAGAGTCATGCACAAAGCGTAGACTGTGCGGTTTAAGAGTTTTGATAGAGCATAGATTTTTGTGGACCATGCGTCTTTTCATCCTGAACCAGCGCGCATGCAGAGAATTTGGAGGGACGAAAAATTTGAACAAATTCTCTCACTATGGGGTGAAATCCTGCTCTCAAAGAGTGAGATTAGGCTGATTTTGACCCCTGCACGTGCAAAAAAGTGAGAAAGAAAACTCTAACAACCTAATTGGGGAGAATTTTGATTCAAATCGCCAGTATGTTTGTCAATCTGTTGAGGTCCTTTTGTCGCAAGGGTGAGCAAAAGGATGTCCCTTAACTATCTAGTTAGGCTATCTAGAAATCACAACATAGAGTTAGTTGGTTAGTGGCTCAACTAACATAGAAAAACAAGAAATAAACAACAATGGAATAAATCTAAACTAAGCAAGTAATAACTAAAATGGATGCACAAAGAAAACACAAGAGATAGCTACCAAGTAAACTAATCTTCGAATTGATTCTCCTTGGAGAAATATGGGAACTTATGAGTCCCCTCTTCCTCCTTGGGAAGGCTCTTTAGTCCCCAAGTACAAAGTTTTATTTCTACCAACAATGGCTAACAAAGGAAAATGATGAGAAAAGAGTGTTGAAATACTCAAGAGGAGAGAATTCTAACACTTTCTATGGGTGCCCAAATATTTCTAAGAGGAGGATGGCTTCTCAAAGCTAAAAATGAGCAGCATAAAAATACTCAAATGCTTCTTCTTTTTTTACATACAATGGCCCTCTATTTATAGGAGGATGGAAATATTTTTCCAAACTAGTTCTCAATGTGAATGGCAAACCTTTGAGGGAACCTTCCATCCCTTTCAGTGATCCTCGAGCATAAGTTTAGGGAGATTTTGGGTATGGGTGATATTTTTTTCATCCCATAAGTGGTTGAAGCCTGACCAAAATCATCAATGCGTCGTTTATGCATCTGCACAGGTCTTTCGACTATCATTTGTGCAAACCAAGAAATGTGTACATTGTACATTGTGTCTACTCATGCGGATGTGCGTGGATTTCCAAAACTAGTTTTGTGACTATATTGCCAAACTGAGTGTAATCCTTCCATAAGTATTGGTAGTATGTTGTACTTGTGCTGATTGTTTCTTCATCCATTGTCTGTTTTTGTGGTGAGAAATTTTCCAGTGATAACACCCTTCCACTGCATGTTTAGTTTCAGTGGCACAATACTCACCCTAGCCAAAAAAAGAGAGGGATTCATCTGGAGTCTTTCTTGAGTTAATTGTGGAATTTCTAGAAGATATTGAATTATACCAGTGGGAACGCAACACTTCAGTAGCCGGATCTGGGAGGATATAACCAATAGTTTCACTAGTGTGCAGAGAGTTTCACACAAAGGTCCTCAAAGGCATACCCATGTGTTATGTGAGGGTCATCCAGTGAGTACCTGTGAGTCACCCAGCAAGCGTCACGTAAGTACCTCTATAGGGTGGGGTTTTGCAACAGATCGGGCCCAAGACGTTTGTGTTGAATTTTGGAGGGCCACCTATAGTACATGTCTCACTTGAGAAAAGCATAAAAAAGGCTTGGAGGGTCTTGGATTCATTTATTAACATCATACTAGTTTTATTGTGTGGTTTCTATAGAGTGTGTAGCTTCCTACAAGCCAGTAGCTTGTGTCCTTAGTAGTATTATGTAGTTTTTATTACAACTTTTAGAGATTTTAAACTATTTTTTCCATCCATAATAAGATGTCATGTTATTCTTCTCAATTAATGTGTAATGTGTTTTTTCTATACGTTTGATAATATTCCTCATTGAGCTAGTTATTGTAATGAATTAACAACACACTCACATAAGAAGAAATAACAATTTGGGATAGAAACATAATTCCATGGTTGGGGATATTACAGTGGTATCATAGAAGGTGATTTTTCCATCCTGTAATGTCGAGGAAGAAAGGGGGTGGAGGACAACCCTCTAGCAAATCATCGTAGATGAACTAAGAAGAAAACGCATCATAATCATAACTAGAAGGAAGCATGGGGAACCATGGTGAAGACAGATTCCAACAATTGTTGGAGTCTATAACCACAAGAAAAAAACATAATACTGCAAGAAAAATACATACAACACAACTCCTAACACATCTCATCCAAATCCATGGAGGCTACAATGGCAACCAGACATGGGACAATCAACAAGGTAGTAGGGACCATATGAAGGATAACAACACTCATATTCCAATACAGAGCAGCTCATCAATAGGTAGCAGTAAAATACTGATCCATCATTGCCACAGTTTCTAAAGGAGCAGTAGATAGAAGTGTCAAAACAATAGGACTAGGATAGTGATCCCCTTAAGGTTTACGAGGAGTACCTAGCCACGCTAGAGGATTTCCAAGAATATTTTTCTTTCCAAGACTACTACAATGCTAAATATAAGAGCAAACCATGAGAGTGGAACAAAACAATGTAGTACCATCAAAACTATGATCTTATGCACAGGGTGGGCGCGTTAACTATTCCCTCTTTTGATGGGTCAACTAAGAATTCAGCTAGCGCTTGGGTGAAAAATATGGACACTTACCTCCAGCTCAATCCAATGACCAAGGTGGAGAAAATCAATATTTCCACCTTACATTTGGATGGGGAAGATCATGAATGGTGGCATCATGGGTTGGTAACACTTGGACATGCTAATATTACATCATATGTAGAATCCACCCGGAGGGTGATGGATAGGTTCGAAAGGAAGGGTCCTAAAATTCATTTCAGGGAGTTGGCACAATTGAGACAAAAATGTACACTAGAGGCATTTATCACAGATTTTTAGAGGATGGTTGTCAAGGTAACTGATATTTTAGAACAAAGACTAGTGATGTTATTCATATAAGGTAGAGTTGAACCCTTGAAGGGTTGGGTTAAGGATTTTAGGCCACCCACATTACAAGATGCCATTAGAAAAATCCAAGATATGGAAAACACAGCTATCAGGAAGGCCCTAATAAATTCCTTCATTCCATGGAAGGGTCGGGCAATGAAGTTTCTCCAGAAAACATGGATAGGGAAAGAACAGCTAGACGAAGACACTTTGAGAGATCTTAGAAGAAATAAATTATGCTTCAATTTCAAGGATCCATGGGAGCTCGATTACCAATTTATGGGAAAAGGAAAGGTCCATTATATTGAGGTGTTATCCAATGAAGAAGATGAAGGTAGGGAAGAGAACCTTCACTGTCCAGATGATGGATAGAACAGTGGTGAGGCACCACACCTTGAAATTACATAATAGGCACCATTGTAGGAAGGGGTCAAGAAGGTGACCATCACCACATTGTCAGGAAACCCCAGGTCTTATACCTTCCATATCAGGGGAATTATGCAGGGACAGAGGGTTACAACATTGATTGATGGTGGGGCCACCCACAACTTCATTGATGCAATATTGGTTACCAAGAGATAAATTCCCACAGAGGAATTTGAGGGATTTGAGGTAGTAGTGGTATATGGATACAACATGACTTGTACCCAGAGGATTAGAGGGTTGGATGTGACATTGGGAAACTATATTTTGACCGGTGACTTTTATGTGGTGTATATAATAGACACCAATGTGGTATTGGGAGTACAATGGCTATATTCCCTCAGAGACTTCAAAGTGAATTATCGGGATATGGGGATGGAATTCATGGATGCTAGAGGTTAGCATGTTATCCTGAGGGGTATGTCATCAGGAGCACCCAAGGTTGTATCCAAAATATGCATGAAGCATATATTTAGACATAGATATGTGGCATGTGCAGTGGAGTGTTTGGTCACAATGCAGAAGACATCCCAGGATCGTCAACATTACCATGTAGACATACAGGAGTTACTAGGAAAGCATGATAAGGAATTCAGGCCACTGCCAGTAGGAAGACCATAGACCAAGGATTTGAGTATGTCATTGAGTTAGAGGAAGGGGTCAATCCAGTGATTACTACACCATACATCCACCCAAATAAGTTCAAGGACGAAATAGAAAAGGTTGTTGTTGGAGATGGGATACATCTGACCTAGCTCTACTCCATTTGCTTCTTCAGTAGTATTGGTGAAGAAGAAGGATGGCACGTGGAAAATGTGCATTGACTACAAGGCTATAAACAAGAAGACAATTAAGAACAGATACTTGATACCGAGGATTGATGCATTGATATATGAGCTACATGGAGCGGTATATTTTTCGAATATTGATCTTCAATCAGGGTACCACCAGATCAAGGTGAGAGAGGAGGACATCCATAAAATAGTGTTCAAATGGCAGTTTGGCCACTATGAGTTTGTAGTCATGCCCTTTGGTTGAATAACACACCAACTACCTTCCAGCCATGTATGAACCATATATTCAACAAACAGTTTAGAAGGTTCCTACTGGTGTTCTTTGATGATCTTTTGATCTACAATAAGACTTGGAAGGAACATTTGGGGCATGTGGATGAGATTCTCACCATTATGGAAGAGCAGTCATTTTTTCCAAGGAGGCAAAGTGTGAATTTTGATTGACAAAGATCCTCTATTTGGGGCATATGATTGGTGTTGAGGGACTGAAGGTGCATCAACAAAATATCTAGAAAATCCTAGAGTGGCCTACCCCCAGGTCGATCATAGAGTTGTGAGGATTCTTCAGGATATGTAGCTATTATAGGAAATTTGTGAAATGGTTTTCACAACCTGGAGCATCACTAACATATCTCACCAAGATAGGGGTGTTCAAGTGGAAAGAGGAAGTACAGGCAACATTTGACATAATGAAAAAGGTAATGAGCACTTGCCCAGCACTAGCACTTCCATATTTCTCTCGATCATTTGTATTGGAGTGTGATGCATCTGGATAAGGAAAAGGACCAATAATGATGCAAAACCGGCATACCATATATTTTGAGAGAAGGAAGTTGAGTGAGCCAAAAATTCTCTACTCCATCTATGATAAGGAGATGTTGGCCATTATGCAGGCATTGGCCAAATTTTGATAGTACATGGTGGGAGGATGCTTTGTGGTGAGGACCGACCACAACAACCTGAAGTTTTTTTTGGAGCAGAAGGACTTGAGCGAGAGACAATAGAAATGGGTGAGTAAATTACAATCATATGACTTTGATATTGAATATGTAAAGGGAAAGAATAATGTAGTTGTCGACGCCCTTTCCAGGAATCCTACAGTTTTTTCCTTTGTCGAGGTCTCAACAGATTGGAAGTCTACTCTCTTGGTGGATTACTCCAAAAACACATTTTCTTATGAGTTGATGGAGGGTACTATCCAGGATGACAGGTACAGATTAGTGGATGACATTATCTACTACAAGGAGAGTATCTATCTTGTCCCTGAGTCCATGCTCAAGGATAAGATCTTGAGGGAATTTCATAACACCCCTTTAGCAGGCCATCCAGGGTACCTAAATACTTATAGACAGGTGAGAGAGAGATTATCATGGAAGGGTCTCAAGGAGGATGTACTACAATATGTGATGGAGTGCAAGACTTGGGCCACATATGAGCAGGACTAACATACATCCAATGGGATATTTTCATAAAATGAAGCTTGTCTGAAATTGATCTGTATTCCCATATTGCACCACAAAGATATCCCTTTAGATGCTTATACTTTTTGGTTTCCATGTAGGTATGCAGGCTACGAATTTTGAAATGAATCTACCACGTATGGATTTGCTTCTACGACCTTTGCCTCTGCACCTAGAGGATCTATTATAGGCTATTGGATTGGATCTTAAATGAATGAAAATATATATGTTAATGTTGAATCTCAGTCTCAACCTAGAACTCAATATTGATCTGCACCTAGAGACCTCTTTGCCACTAGCAGATCATTCACTAGTTCTCGGTCAACAAAAGGCACTTAAATCGCTAACTCTGAATCTATATCCCTAGAGGCTATGACTTTCCAATGGGTTCTATATTTGGATATCGAACTGGTATGCACCATATATAACTTACTCTAAGGTTTATTTGAATGCACCTACCTCTGTTCCCACCTATTTTGCTTGCTTTAGGACTATACGATCTCCAACATCTATTGGCTACCTCCTCCTCTTACTCTGCCTCTATCTTTGAGCTTGGACCTTTTATCCCTAATGGACTTTGGACCTCCCTACGCACTCTAAACCCCCTTGACCAAGTAAATCGATACACCAACCCCATGCTTTATAACCGATATGTTCCAATATAATAATTGTGAAGGAAGATTTTAATGTAATAATGTAATACTTTAATGTATTCATACATTACTAATATATTAATACATTTATATTTTACTACACCAATGTATTAATACATTATTAATGTTTTAATACTTTATTAATGTATGAATAATGTTTTACTGTATTAATACTTTAATGTAATAATGCAATATTAATATAATTATCCTATAATGTATTATAAATATATTTTTACTTTATTCATGTACTATTATTACTTTAATGTATTATTATACTTTTAAATACTTTAATACTTAATATATAGAAACTTATTAATTAATAATACTTTAATATTTTATTAATGTATTAATTAATTAATTAATATTTTAAAAGGATTAATGTAATTATGTATTATTAATGTATTAAAACTTTACTTATGTTTAAATGTATTAATACTTTATTAATATATTAATACTTTATTTATGTATTTTTAATACTTTATTTATGTATTTGTAATACTTTAATTATGTATTTTTAATACTTTAATATTATTTTTTAATATATTACTTTATTAATGTATGAATATTGTTTTAATGTATTAATATATTAATGTAATCATTGAATATTTGTATTTTTGTAATAATGGATTCTTTTTATTATGTATTTTTACTTTATTAATGTATTATTATTTTTTTCACCAGAGAAAAAAAAAGTGTAATTTTATTTATCCGAAGAGAATTAAATTACATTTTGAAGGTGCCTCGGGAACAAAGGCAGCAAGCCTCAAACCTTGCCATGTAAGGCAGCAGAGATAACCACCACAAGAAACTCTAAAGGCTAGATGGACTAGATCAGAGCGGCATACAATCCAAAAGAAGACCTTAGGCCGAAAAAACCTTGCACCCACAAGCAGCAAAAACACCAACACATATCCAATAGAAAAAGGCATAAGAATTGCCCACCCTTTGAAAGGACCTCAAAGTATTGACATCGGCACCAAATCAATATTGCATGCCCAAAAGAAGGACCTCAAAGCTCAGAACAAACCACCATCAGGAGAGAAAGGAAAGATATTGAATGTGAGACAAGTGAAATACCAACACGAGGCCCAAAAAAGGGGATTAGAACTCCAACCAAAAGCACCAAAATTGTTGTAACATGCAATCAACACCAGGGCTTTGGGAGAAAACTCTAAATATTGATCAAACCCTAAACGAACCAGCGAAACAGTTAGAGAAACCAAAGGAGGAGGCTGCCACAAGATGCCAAAGAGAAATAGGCCACACTCAAATACCAACAACGCCATGAAGAAAACTGATTGTCTTGAACACATCACTAAAACCCCACAACCACGAAGAAAAGCACAAATCTACGGATGCAAAATCCATCTCCATCGAATCAGAAAAGGAACAACAAGACAAAGACAATAAGGGTCGAGATGAACCTAAAGATGCAGGGCACATGACCGATATGACCAGTGGTGATGCCATGTGCATCGACAAAGAGAAACAAAAGAAAGGATCTATCTTCGTAGTGAACCCCAGATCCACCTCTACCATAAACGAAGCAGCAGCCGCCAAATGCCAAAAAAAACTAGAAATAGCCACACCCAATTGCACATGAACACGAAGAGCGGGCGTCGAGTAGGGAAGTAGAGAGGGGCACTCGTATATCTACACCAAAGGTGATCCACATGATCGCATAAGACGAGTCCGGGAATCTGTAACCAAGGATGCGACTAGCAAAACCCTAACCACCATATCAATTTTTTTATACTTTAACAATGTATTAATTAATTAATACAATGCATTATTAAACTATTTATTAATTAACATATTGCATTAATACATTACATTATACATAAATATATTGATATTTTAATTTATACAATATTAATTAATTATTACATTAATAATTTAAAGTATTAATATATTTATGTATTTATATATTAATTAACAAATTATTAAGATATTAATTAATTAATATATTTGTTTATGTAATATGTATCTTTAATGTATTTATACATTTTTAATTTATTATTACTTTATTAATGTATTTTTACATTATTAATGTATTACTTTAATATTTAATAATGTATTTATATTTTATTAATATATTAATAATATAATAATGTATTAATACTTGATTAATGTATAAATAATATTTTACTTTATATTTATTTTATTAATTAATTAATATCTTACTTTATTATTATTTTATTAATGTTTTTACTTTATTATTATTTACTTTAATAATACATTTGTTTATTTGTTTTATTATTTAATGTATTATTTGATTTATGATTAATGTATTAATTTATTAGTTAATTAATAAGTTACATTAAAAAAATAATGTATTAATACTTATTAGTATACATTATATTAATTATGTAATGATTAATTAATACATTAATTATGTATTAATGGTCCACATTCATGTCGGTGGTAACAACAACCATTTTGTAAAAAGTGGTTAATATAGGTTGATCACATCATTAATTTTAAATTTTTACAAAGTAATTGTTGCTAATTTAATTTGTTTCA
>SNQJ01S0091917.1:21398-32613 GCA_010110895.2 Picea sitchensis | reverse complement strand
CGGTCTGCTTGTAAGAGCTTGGATGAGTGGTTGAGGGCGCTCCTCCACGCAACTGAGAAGTGAGAGAAATGGTTGCGTTTTTTAGATTTCCGTAGTCCCATAGCAGAGAGCCATCTCCAAGCTATCGTCCTTCGAAGATTAGTCTTTGGAATCCAGGCGGAATACCTGTAGCTTGGTGGATTTGGATTTTGAGTTCAAAAACGGAAATTGAGTCTTGAGCCTGCAAGCAGATAGAAGATCTGGCAATGGTCTTTATAAAAAGGGGGAAGCTTGTCGTAGTTTCAAAGCTAGTCTTGCCGCGATATTCTGAGTGAATCCTCGGTCCTGCATTCCTCTTAACTAGATTTCTGCACCAGAGCGAAGGCGGAGAATTCCCCAAGAGCCGAAGAACGCTGAGGTCTCTGCTATTTGATTGGATTCCAATATTTAGGTCAAGAAGGCGGCGAGGGCTAGGGTTTAGTACTTGCCGCACCCTCCGCCTATTCTCAACATTGATCCGGTCTCAAATCGCTGGTTCGCTCTCGCCAAAGAATGAGTCGGTGTCGTCCTCCTCAGTTTCCTCTACGCCGGCTGCTAGTTCCACCCCGACCTCCTCGGCTTCGTCACAAACCATAACCTCCGCAGAACCGAACTTCAAATGGGCGTGAAGGATGAGAGGGAGCTCTTGGTCGGCCTTACGCTGAGAGTGGTGAGACTTCTCAATCTCTTCGGCCCCAAACACGCGCTGGTAGAAACTTATGGCATCCACAGCATGCGGTGCCTCCACAATCAAATGGGGTTTCAGGGTAGAGCACGTTGGTAGCTTGGCCGCCGCGCCGTTTCCCTTGCCGTTCTCCGCTATAGCCGACACAATCTCCTTAACACAGATGCGGCGGTCGCTCTGAGGCCTTATGAACTTCTTGATGTGGTTCTTCACAATCTTCTTGTTCAGCACATGAATCGCCATTGTCGACCTGCAGCTAGGGTTTTGCCAAGGTAATAGATCAATCCTCTACCTCAAGGCAAAAATTCTAATTCTGTTAAAAATTGTTAAAACTTCAGATTTGAGAGATTGAATCTGTATAAATCAAATGTACTCTAGTTTTTCAATATATTAAGTCCATTTATATATTTAAAAATACAATTAAAAAAAAAAAAAAATTCACCCAAATCTATTTCACAGGATTCCTATAAATTTTTTGAAAAAATCAAATATTTAAACAAGCCCTTTACGTATCATAAACGAATGTTATGGTCAATATGGAAACCGGTTGCAACTCATCAATCTTTCCCTCTCAGTACGGATAGTAGCTGCTATCGAGTAAGAAACTAACGTATCTTCGCAAACCTACCAGTGCACGTAGTCAACAGTGTTATATATGGTTTATTCAAAACGGTTATGAAAAACTTATTCTTTCAGAAATTTGGTGAAGTAAATAAGCCACAGAGAGCATAGTGTTAGACTGTTTTAAGACTTTCCAAAGTTTTGGATAGTATAATTGGATAATTTTTAAGATTTTTTAAACTTTTGGATAGTTTCAGAGATTTTGGAAACCATTAAAATACGAAACTATATCCTTAAAGCTTTGACCTATGAAATTTTCTAGTAAAACTATGTAAAAAACTGATTCATTTTAAATCATTTTTATCTAAGTAATTTTACTCGTACGTACACCTGGAACGCTATCTCTCAACCAAAGAAAGATGATATGTAGGAATACAAAGATTCATCTTATCCTTGGAATTAATTGTGATTTAGGGTGTGAGCTCGAAGTGTGTAATACTTCTATATATTAATAAAATAAATCCCATTGTAGGATGAATAAGAATAATAGAGATAGGGGGCTATGATTCCATGAAAGAGAGGTTAAAGGAGCTAAGTTTTTTTATTGTTATTCACCTTTGGTGGTTTGAGTTGGGAGAAATGCATGCAACTCTATTGGTGGAGACCAGATTGTCTCTTGGGGCCGTGCCGTCTCTTAGGGAGACCATGTCCTTGTTATTTAAACATGACCCCATGTCCTTGCTATTTAAACCTGACCTGAGTGTTGTTTGTGGTTGTTGATGGTTGGGGTAGTTCGCTCCTTGGCTCTCGTTCTTATTATTGTGCTAGTTTGGTTCTCGTGCTTGTTCCTCATTAATTTGGGTTGATTCGTGTGGTTCCTCACTTTGGCTCGTTCGTGTGATCTTGGTATGGGCATGGAGACAAATGGTTGGTGGAGGAGAGCCATTACTGGATGGTTTTAATAAATTGTTGATCATTCGAGGAGGGAATGAATGCCATTGCTTCAATGAATTGGCATGTAGAAAGAAATGTCCATAGATGATAATCCTTGGAGATTTAAAGCATTGCTATTCATAACCAGTAGCACTAAAGCCCTAGAAAAGAATCAGAACGGCCTAGGGACTTCATTGCAGAGAAATAAGTTCATTTCTTTGGGTTGTGTAGGGTGACAAATGGAAAATCCTAAGGGACTGCATTGGAGAGAAATGATTTTATTTATTTAGGTTGTGCAGGATGAAGGGGAAGAGAGCTGCAAAATTAGGATTGTTGTGCTGTTGGGAAAATCTAAGAGCTTGGTCGCTAACTACTATGTGTTTATATTTGTCCTAGGACGTGTCCTTGTGGATTCATACAGCTGGCTCAGGGGTGATACCATTGTTAAGAGTGAATGAATAAGTGTCTATGGTTGAGAGGAACGTCCTTGGTCTGTAGCCAGTTGTTGAATGGTTAAATTATAAATAAGTTCTCTTTGTTTTTTATTATATATTTATATTATGTTGTGTATTTATTTATCTATGAAACAATTTGATTATGTTATGTTGATTTGCTATTTATTGTTGTGCATGGCATGCTAAAGTATTCATTTATGATTTAACATGTTCTTGGTTATTGCATGTTGTACATTTCTTGGATGGTTTCATGTTCTTGATTAATAAAAAAATGGAAGAGGCTTTCAAGATCAATTCAAGAAGTGAATTCTTGAGGTAGCGTGGCCATCCTGTGGATGGATGGGGATGTTATAGATTGATATCAAAGCATCTTGAAGGGCATTCTCGAAGTATTGTGTCATGGACGGGTGGTATGGGTACATCACAAATTAGTATCGGATCTCTAGGTTACAACACATGTCCTTCAAGGGTTTGTTACATAACTAAATTTTTTTGGATGTGATTGAAGCAATACACTTTTCATAGCAATTAATGTCTAATGGGTAAGTCGGTTCATGCTTTGGTTGAGAAACTCAAGGTCAAATATGATGTTGCTACATGCAACGATTTTATTTCTATGTGCGTTAAAGGTTTGAGAATGGAGGAAGAGCGTGAAGCGATTAATCATATTCCTAATTGAGATTCAATTGCACGAATTGGAAGAATTATAAGAGTTCTTAAAATAAATAATAAATTAATTACTATGGACACCATTGGGGTGACAAGATTGTGGTTTAATAGTGTCA
The DNA here is from genome assembly GCA_010110895.2 of Picea sitchensis. Lineage (NCBI taxonomy): Eukaryota > Viridiplantae > Streptophyta > Pinopsida > Pinales > Pinaceae > Picea > Picea sitchensis. The sequence continues at coordinate 29,176 of SNQJ01S0091917.1, read as the reverse complement.
GATCTCCATGGAAATAGGTTTTAAGAAATTCTCCATTTCCCTACCATCCAAATGAGCTCTCTCCTTTACAATTTGGGAACATATCTATCTTCGAAGAAGACAACAAAGAATAATCGTCGATCGAGCCTTTACATGGACCTCCTCATAGATCTAGAGCCATTGATATGTGATAGCATTTGTTTTCTTTATCCCACATGCACGGGGAGGAGTTGTATGAGTTGTTTATAATATGAAACCCATCTTACACTACTTGTGTGTGAAAATGACTACTATGAAACCCCGTGAAGATGTGTTCAATGTAAACTTTTGGTGGAGGTGACCGATGTTGAGTCGTCATTGTTCGAGATGTTTTCGCAGGTTGGCTGGTGAACAAATGGCTCAGTTGGCCGATGGCTCGATGGACCAGAGCAATGTCAAACAACTCCTTGTTGTATGAAAGACTTGTGTGGTGGTTGGTAGACTGATACTGCAGTGGATCGATACCTTGGTGGTCAGTGGATCAGAACGAACCCGTAAGATTTGAAGTAATATGGAAGTTTGAATTAAGGTGCAAGTTTGTGCCATGTCATCCAACACATGTGGAATTGTTCCTTGTGGAGGACATGTTAGATTGAAATACTTCAACAGGAAGCAAACATGGTGGTCGGTGACTGGTTGTACATCATCTTCCACGTTAGAGCCATGGCAGTGCCACGTATCGTGCCATGTGTTAGTCCACATACTTGTGCCACGTTACCATAGTGCTCAATCAATGTCATGGAGGGTGGCATGCCACGTCAAGTCCATGTCTCAAGTTCTATCTAGACCATCTTCCTTACACGCCATTGAACTTGAGATAGATCCCAACCGTCGGATTTGGGAAGCCGAGAGATCTTGGCTATTGATATTGAAATAAATCTCGGGAGAGATTCACTACACCAGAGATTCGGACCACCAGATGAATTGGGAATTTTTGCAAAGGGATTGGAAAATATTGAGGTTTTGGTGCCTCGATACGTCGATACCCCATTGGTTTGATGTACTAGATAACCTAATATAGGAAGTATTTAATTAGTGTCAAGTACGAGAGATTCGATGGATCTTGATGCCTGGTGAGTCGAGGGTGCTAGTGGGCTGGTGGTCGATGCCATGCCAGATGTTTACGTGTTCCCACATGTCATTTCCAGGTAGTTCCACATTGGATTGTACAGGGGACTTGGATCCATGTGGGAACCATGTGAAGATAGGTAAAAGAAGGCCTAAAATCTTATAAAGTCCATAACTTTTGATTCCAAGCTCAATTTTGAGTACGGTTAGAGTCATTAGAAAGCTATCGAAGAGAATAAATGGATTATGGGATTAGAATTGGATATATATGGATAATCGAGAAGGATGGTTTGACAAAAGAAGAAAGGGATATTTATGTAAAAATAAAAAATTGCATATTCCAAATTACTGTAAAATCCTACTGGAGAAACATATTGTGAATCTAATTTTTTTTTGTGTTTAGCATTATAATTATTATCAGTGTTGATAGAAACGTTTTCTTGTTTCTTTGTGGATTTTCAGCTATAGTTGACATAAGTTGACCTGTTAGTAAAATTGCACCAATGGAAAGTGTATAAATGGGGTGGAAGTAACTTTTTCAGGAAGCCACAACGTTCAACTCAAAAATCAGAATGATGCATAGGAATATTCTTGGGGAAGCTATTTAGGAGGAGATGACATATATCCACCTATATTTTGAGGTAGGAAGCTCATTGTTCTAAATTTTTTGAAGAAGTCGTCTAGTGGCTTGTAGGTGCATCATCTCCAAGGGTCAATTATATAGTTTTGGAGTAGTACCATCCATTTTTGGTTATTAGAGTAGTGAGATGAAAACATGGTACACGTATAAGAAGATTAGAGGTGAAATAAGGAAATACATTATGGGAAGAATTATTTAAAAGAAATGACAATGTAATCAGACTTTAGGGAAGGATGATAGGAATCTAGCTAAATTGAGGACAACCCAGAATAACAAAGGAATATATACATAATGAGAGAACTGGATGCAAGTTTCTATGATATAGACATTTGATAGCCATATATTGTCAAGGAAGTTGGAGAGCATATGCACTCATGGACATGCTTAGAATAAATTCTTTGTTCATATAGTAATGCATTAGTGCATGTGAAGTGTTTAAAAGTACATATAACATGTTGTAGACTAGGAATAGTCTCTCTCTCTCTCTCTCTCTCTCTCTCTCTCTATATATATATATATATATATAATTTGTAATGATGGTTATTGTACAAGAAAGATGATGTTATTTCATGGCTGAAAGTGTTGATAATATTTCATATGGAGACCATCCATATGAAGGGAACAACAAGAAGATGAGATATGAATAAGAGGTTGGTGAAGGAGGCATGGAAACTCCTATTGGTACCAAATAATCAAGTAGCATCAAACCAATTAAATGGAAACTATGTAGGCATGAATTTGATGTATTATGCTAAAGGGATTTTAGGTAAGAATTTCCTTATCCATAATTTAGCATTTAAAGTGATATTATTATGTTTTTTGAATGCATTCATTGGAATGATTTACCATTCGGTATGGTAAAGGTTTCAGGCCTTTGTTAATTATAAAATTTATTTAACTTTAGAATTAATTCATCTGACATAATAACATGTAGGAAGGAGTTGGTTTATAACCAAAGAAAAGAAGCGGTATAAACTTGTTATGTAGATGAATGTCAACAAAGCTAGTCATGTGTAAATCCATGACATGATTGGATAAGGAAATGATATGATGCCACACAAGGATATGAGAGTATTTCTACTTATAATTGATGTGTAGAATCCAACATTTTTTCCAACACTAAAAAAAAACTAAGAATTATATTCGTAATGTTGTGCTTGGGTTGAAATGGAAGGTATAGAAAGAGTCATGCACACAATATGTAGTGTATGGATGATGTGTTGAGGCATTGTCCATACCTTCCAATTCATCATGATGGGATGCATGATTTAAAAAACGAACATTCTAAAATCAATGTAGAGGTGAATTGAATAGTTGTGCATGAGTAAGTTACAAGAGTGTGCAAGTGGTAGAGTTGCACACATGCATGGTAAGATAAAGTTATTTATATTTAAGGGAATTAATGAATGCATTTTGGTGAATGGATGTACATATTAACTTGCTTAGAAATGATTATGCTAAAAGTTGAAATGATGTGATTTGAATTTTAGAACATTTTAGGAGTTGTTATATATTGCAACAAGAAAGTTATAGGTTATAATAGTTACATAATGGCTTGGAATGATTGAATTGTTGGGTTGGTACAATTCTAAGTTCACTTTTGAGCTGTTGGAAATGTTACAAAAAAGGAATGACAATGTGCATGATACTAACAATTTGTTTGGTTGAATGTAATGTGAAAAATTGCAGGTACAATAGTCTTGGATATGGTAGGGATGTAAACCATAAATAATATTGATATCTCCTATTGCAAGAGCCAACCATTATGAGCAAGGAGCTCATGCCTGGAATGATTTGTTTATCTACTTCTAGTTCTATATGTTGATAATTTATTGATCACCAGTTGCTCAACTTTAGCGATTGCTGCAATCAAGAAGATTTTTCATGATAGGTTCTTGATGATGGAAATGGGTCCGCTACATTTCTTCCTTGGTCTCGAGATCATCCAGTATGCATAGGGCATCAAACTGTCTCAGGCCAAGTATGCATGAGATCTCCTCGAGAGATTCCATATGACAGGCTCCAAGTCTTTGTCGACTCCTTTCCTATCAGGAGTCAGACTTGAAGATGGCGGGGACACTCCACTGGTAGACAACACACTGTACAGACAACTAGTGGGGAGGTTGTTTTATCTCACACACTCCAGACCAGACCTCTCCTATGCAGTCATAGTAGTCTACGAGTTCATGCAAGAGTCACATGAGCTACATTGGAATGTTGTAAAGTGTATCCTTCGATACGTACAAGGAACCATCATCTTTGGGATTCACTATGCAGTAGACTCTGCATTGGACCTCATCGGGTTCACTGATTCTGACTTGGATGGTGACAACATTGATTGCAAGTTCACATATGGTTATTTTTGAGATCGTTTACTCCTTCCAAAATATCCTTCCCCTTTCTATTTTCCCAACTTTTCATTTTTTTCCATTTCTTTTCCTTCTTCTATACCTACCCTTGCTTCCCTCTTTCTTTTTTCCCTTCTTCTATCCCTTTCTAGTTACCATACTTAGTTGTATTTTAAAATTATGGGTTCATGGTTTGGCGGGCTTTCATCACCATCAATTTTCCTATGTCACAAGTCCAATTGACTACCTTGCTACATTTTTCTTAGCATTTTTCCAACTTCGTGGGTTCGCGAGGTTGAACCTTCATTCTGCAACAATTTTTTTTGCCGCACTTTTTTTGTCGTGATTTTTCTGCCACGATTCTTCTGCCGCGATTTTTTTGTAGCGATTTTCCTACCAAGATTTTTCTGCCACACTTTTTTTTCCACGATTTTTCTGTCGCACTTTTTCTGCCACACTTTTTCTACTACACTTTTCTGCCGCACTTATTTTGTTGCACTTTTCCTGCTGCACTTTTCCTGCTACAATTTTTCTCTATCAATAATACCTTCCCAAATAACCTTTCACAAAAATATATATTTGATGATATTCAAGTGTGATTAAAATGAGAGAGCCTTTCCCCTTATTTATACTTTCATGTAACATCCCATTTTCCTTATTTTAGGGAGTTATCCATTAAATTTATTATTTAAACAATTTATTTTTCAAACACTTTGACTTTTTGGGGCTTCTAGATGACTCATGAGGGTCCTCCAACTTCACATGGACATAATTGTCTAACCGTGAGGAGTTATGTGATGTTACACATACCACCGAAAATCTCATGACAAGCATTATCCATCTAGGATAGTTTCATTGACATATTCACTGACCTTAATCTCATTATTCCACAATTAAGCATGGTTTCTCTAACCATACTTCTAGAATAACTCAATCTGCAAAGCATATTCCCGTGAGGGATTTCACCATAAGGGGACCACTTTGGAATTCATCCATTTGTACTTATTTCCAACCATGACAAGACAATAATGAGTCATATTTACATCAAACAACTTGGGTCCATTACCCAAAAATTTGTGCTACTGAAATTTTCTACCAAACTTTATTCAAAGGTTGACATCAATGAAAACCAACATTTATCAACAATCTCCCCCTTTGGCATTGATGGAAACACTCTGATACAATAATGAAGTCATATAACTCATGCCCTCCCTGGAACCATGCATATGTCCTCTACATATCTGTGACCTTTTCTCCCCCTGGAATCATGCCTCTGTCCTCTGCATCTAATAAATCTCTCCCCCTTTGTCATCAATGGAAAATGTATCTTTCCATCTGAGGATGCTCCCCCTAACTGAACTGTCCTCTTTATGGTGCTTCCTCATGTACATCTAAGACATATAAGATAAGCATTCAAAATAATTCATTTTGGAGTATAAATAACTCCGAGTCTCTGGTGAAGATACTCAAAGGATTCCCATGGAAGTGGTTTTGTAAAGATGTCTTCCACTTGTTCTTTTGATCCCACATACTCAACTCTGATGTTCTTTTCTGCAATCTATTCCTGTAGAAAGTGATACTTGATTGGAATGTTCTTTGTCTTGGAGTGCATCACCAGGTTCTTTGAGATACTGATGGCACTTGTATTATCACAATAGATTGGAATGGGCTCATCATACTCAAACTGTATATCTATCAGAGTTTGTTTCATCCAAAGAACCTGTATACAACATGTTGATGCTACAATATACTCTTCCTCAGTTGTAGATAAATATATTGATGATTGTTTCTTTCTTATCCATGATACTAAACACTCACCAAAGTATAACCTTGCTCCATTGGTTCTTCGTTGGTCATCAATACAACCTACCCAATCTTCATCTGTGTAGGAAATAAGTGATAGATCCTTTCCTGTTGGATACCATAATCCAAACTCTTATGTTCCTTTGAAATATCTGAATATCCTCTTCACTGCTAATACATGTGATTCCCTTGGTGCTTCTTGAAATCGTGCCACCTGTCCAACTGCCTACATTACATCTGGTTTGGATGTTTTCACATATAGTAGGCTACCAATCATTGACATGTATTTCCTTTGATCTGTATACTTTGAATCATCATATTTTCTCAACTTGCAACTGGTTTTCATGGGAGTGATAACTAGTTTGCAATATTCCATTATGAACCTCTTTATCATTTCTGTGATATACTTGGTTTGAGAAATAAAAATTCCTTGGTTTCTTTGCGTATCCGAAGTCGCAGAAAGAAGGATAGTTCTCCAAGTAATGACATTTCAAATTCATTATGCATATCCTTTGCAAATTTCTGTCTTAACCTGTCATCATCACTACAAAAAATAATATCATCAACACAAAATTCAATTTACAAAATACTATCTTGACTTACCTTGATGTAGAGGTTGTTGCTTTCACTTCCTTTGCTGAACCCTTCTTGTTGTAGATATTTATTCAGTCTAGAGTACCATGCTCTAGGAGCCTATTTTAGACCATAGAAGGCCTTCTTTAATTTACACACATAATTTGCATTCTCTGACAACTAAAATCCTTCTGGTTGTTCAATTTAGACTTCTTCTTCAAGTTACCTATTCAAAAAATATGATTTTACGTCCATCTGATACACTTTAATATTTTTGGAGCATGCATAAGGTAAAAACAATCGGATTGTTTCCATTCTGGTAATTGGGGAAAATCTATCTTCAAAGTCGATTCCTCCAACCTGTGCATATCTTTTACATACCAATCTAGATTTTTTCCTTGTAACTTGTCCATCTTCATTCAAATTATTCCTATATACCCACTTTGTGTCGATCACATTCTTATCCTTTGGTCTTAGAACCAATTCCCAAGTGTCATTTTTTTCTATTTATCCAATTCTTCATCCATGGCCTTATTCCAAAATTCATCCTTGCTAGAATCTTCAAAACATGTTGGTTCAATTGTATATGAGAGTGATAGGTGTGTTTGTTCTGGTGAATGCATTCTTCTTCTAGTCTCAACTCCTGCATATTTATTTCTGATAATCTGATCTGAAGGATGATTCTTCTATACTAGTCTTCTAGGTGTCTTTGGAGGCACTTACTGAACTTGCTCTTCTACTTCTATTGGATACTCTTCATCTTCCCCTTCTTTTTAATCTTCAGTGTCTTCTTTGTAAAGTTGTTCCATTGATTCATTTTCTTCTTCCTTTAATTCTTGTCTACCTATTTCATCAATTCTTACATTGATGCTTTCCACAAATTTGTTCAATATCAGGTTTTAATAATTGTATTCTTTCCTTGTACTTGAGTAACCAACAAGTATTCCTTTGTCCACACGATGTTCAAACTTTCCCATTCTACCATCATCTCTTTTGATGTATCGTTTGTTGGTCTTCCTTTCCATAGCTCGTAGGCAGTTTTGTCAGTGTTGTTTCTCATCATTACTCTGTTTTGAATGTGAACTAATGTATGCACTGCCTGTGTCCAAAAATTATCTGTCAATTTGGAATCCATTAGCATTGTTCAATCCATTTCCTATACTGTCATGTTCTTTCTTTCAACAACTCCATTATGTTGAGGTGTCCTAGAAACAGAGAATTGTCTTTTTATTCCATGACTAATGCAGTAGTCCATAAATTCCTTTGAAGTGAACTCTCCTCCATTATCATATCTCAAGCATTTGATTTTTGAATCCATTTCATTTTCA